>CAMPDV010007436.1:0-13787 GCA_946699065.1 Loxodes magnus
TCTGAGCAAAAAACATCCTTGTAAAAAAAACTTTTATTCCAATCCGAATGTTTTTAGTCCGATCCAACCCAGACATCCAGTGTAAATCTCTGAGCAAAAACAACCTTGTAAAAAAAACTTTTATTCCAATCCGAAATTATTTAGTCCGATCCAACCCAGACATCCAGTGTAAATCTCTGAGCAAAAAACATCCTTGTAAAAAAAACTTTTATTCCAATCCGAATGTTTTAGTCCGATCCAACCCAGACATCCAGTGTAAATCTCTGAGCAAAAAACATCCTTGTAAAAAAACTTTTATTCCAATCCGAAATTATTTAGTCCGATCCAACCCAGACATCCAGTGTAAATCTCTGAGCAAAAAACATCCTTGTAAAAAAAACTTTTATTCCAATGCGAAATTATTTAGTCCGATCCAACCCAGACATCCAGTGTAAATCTCTGAGCAAAAAACATCCTTGTAAAAAAAACTTTTATTCCAATCCGAATGTTTTTAGTCCGATCCAACCCAGACATCCAGTGTAAATCTCTGAGCAAAAAACATCCTTGTAAAAAAAACTTTTATTCCAATCCGAATGTTTTTAGTCCGATCCAACCCAGACATCCAGTGTAAATCTCTGAGCAAAAAACATCCTTGTAAAAAAAACTTTTATTCCAATCCGAAATTATTTAGTCCGATCCAACCCAGACATCCAGTGTAAATCTCTGAGCAAAAAACATCCTTGTAAAAAAAACTTTTATTCCAATCCGAAATTATTTAGTCCGATCCAACCCAGACATCCAGTGTAAATCTCTGAGCAAAAAACAACCTTGTAAAAAAAACTTTTATTCCAATCCGAAATTATTTAGTCCGATCCAACCCAGACATCCAGTGTAAATCTCTGAGCAAAAAACATCCTTGTAAAAAAAACTTTTATTCCAATCCGAATGTTTTTAGTCCGATCCAACCCAGACATCCAGTGTAAATCTCTGAGCAAAAAACATCCTTGTAAAAAAAACTTTTATTCCAATCCGAAATTATTTAGTCCGATCCAACCCAGACATACAGTGTAAATCTCTGAGCAAAAAACATCCTTGTAAAAAAAACTTTTATTCCAATCCGAAATTATTTAGTCCGATCCAACCCAGACATCCAGTGTAAATCTCTGAGCAAAAAACATCCTTGTAAAAAAACTTTTATTCCAATCCGAAATTATTTAGTCCGATCCAACCCAGACATCCAGTGTAAATCTCTGAGCAAAAAACATCCTTGTAAAAAAAACTTTTATTCCAATCCGAAATTATTTAGTCCGATCCAACCCAGACATCCAGTGTAAATCTCTGAGCAAAAAACATCCTTGTAAAAAAAACTTTTATTCCAATCCGAAATTATTTAGTCCGATCCAACCCAGACATCCAGTGTAAATCTCTGAGCAAAAAACATCCTTGTAAAAAAAACTTTTATTCCAATGCGAAATTATTTAGTCCGATCCAACCCAGACATCCAGTGTAAATCTCTGAGCAAAAAACATCCTTGTAAAAAAAACTTTTATTCCAATCCGAAATTATTTAGTCCGATCCAACCCAGACATCCAGTGTAAATCTCTGAGCAAAAAACATCCTTGTAAAAAAAACTTTTATTCCAATCCGAATGTTTTTAGTCCGATCCAACCCAGACATCCAGTGTAAATCTCTGAGCAAAAAACATCCTTGTAAAAAAAACTTTTATTCCAATCCGAAATTATTTAGTCCGATCCAACCCAGACATACAGTGTAAATCTCTGAGCAAAAAACATCCTTGTAAAAAAAACTTTTATTCCAATCCGAAATTATTTAATCCGATCCAACCCAGACATCCAGTGTAAATCTCTGAGCAAAAAACATCCATGTAAAAAAAACTTTTATTCCAATGCGAAATTATTTAGTCCGATCCAACCCAGACATACAGTGTAAATCTCTGAGCAAAAAACATCCTTGTAAAAAAAACTTTTATTCCAATCCGAAATTATTTAGTCCGATCCAACCCAGACATCCAGTGTAAATCTCTGAGCAAAAAACATCCTTGTAAAAAAAACTTTTATTCCAATCCGAAATTATTTAGTCCGATCCAACCCAGACATCCAGTGTAAATCTCTGAGCAAAAAACATCCTTGTAAAAAAAACTTTTATTCCAATCCGAAATTATTTAGTCCGATCCAACCCAGACATCCAGTGTAAATCTCTGAGCAAAAAACATCCTTGTAAAAAAAACTTTTATTCCAATCCGAATGTTTTTAGTCCGATCCAACCCAGACATCCAGTGTAAATCTCTGAGCAAAAAACATCCTTGTAAAAAAAACTTTTATTCCAATCCGAAATTATTTAGTCCGATCCAACCCAGACATCCAGTGTAAATCTCTGAGCAAAAAACATCCTTGTAAAAAATACTTTTATTCCAATCCGAAATTATTTAGTCCGATCCAACCCAGACATCCAGTGTAAATCTCTGAGCAAAAAACATCCTTGTAAAAAAAACTTTTATTCCAATCCGAAATTATTTAGTCCGATCCAACCCAGACATCCAGTGTAAATCTCTGAGCAAAAAACATCCTTGTAAAAAAAACTTTTATTCCAATCCGAAATTATTTAGTCCGATCCAACCCAGACATCCAGTGTAAATCTCTGAGCAAAAAACATCCTTGTAAAAAAAACTTTTATTCCAATCCGAAATTATTTAGTCCGATCCAACCCAGACATCCAGTGTAAATCTCTGAGCAAAAAACATCCTTGTAAAAAAAACTTTTATTCCAATCCGAAATTATTTAGTCCGATCCAACCCAGACATCCAGTGTAAATCTCTGAGCAAAAAACATCCTTGTAAAAAAAACTTTTATTCCAATCCGAAATTATTTAGTCCGATCCAACCCAGACATCCAGTGTAAATCTCTGAGCAAAAAACATCCTTGTAAAAAAAACTTTTATTCCAATCCGAATGTTTTTAGTCCGATCCAACCCAGACATCCAGTGTAAATCTCTGAGCAAAAAACATCCTTGTAAAAAAAACTTTTATTCCAATCCGAATGTTTTTAGTCCGATCCACCCCAGACATACAGTGTAAATCTCTGAGCAAAAAACAACCTTGTAAAAAAAACTTTTATTCCAATCCGAAATTATTTAGTCCGATCCAACCCAGACATCCAGTGTAAATCTCTGAGCAAAAAACATCCTTGTAAAAAAAACTTTTATTCCAATCCGAATGTTTTTAGTCCGATCCAACCCAGACATCCAGTGTAAATCTCTGAGCAAAAAACATCCTTGTAAAAAAAACTTTTATTCCAATCCGAAATTATTTAGTCCGATCCAACCCAGACATCCAGTGTAAATCTCTGAGCAAAAAACATCCTTGTAAAAAAAACTTTTATTCCAATCCGAATGTTTTTAGTCCGATCCAACCCAGACATCCAGTGTAAATCTCTGAGCAAAAAACATCCTTGTAAAAAAAACTTTTATTCCAATCCGAATGTTTTTAGTCCGATCCAACCCAGACATCCAGTGTAAATCTCTGAGCAAAAAACATCCTTGTAAAAAAAACTTTTATTCCAATCCGAAATTATTTAGTCCGATCCAACCCAGACATCCAGTGTAAATCTCTGAGCAAAAAACATCCTTGTAAAAAAAACTTTTATTCCAATCCGAATGTTTTTAGTCCGATCCAACCCAGACATCCAGTGTAAATCTCTGAGCAAAAAACATCCTTGTAAAAAAAAACTTTTATTCCAATCCGAAATTATTTAGTCCGATCCAACCCAGACATCCAGTGTAAATCTCTGAGCAAAAAACATCCTTGTAAAAAAAACTTTTATTCCAATCCGAAATTATTTAGTCCGATCCAACCCAGACATCCAGTGTAAATCTCTGAGCAAAAAACATCCTTGTAAAAAAAACTTTTATTCCAATCCGAAATTATTTAGTCCGATCCAACCCAGACATCCAGTGTAAATCTCTGAGCAAAAAACATCCTTGTAAAAAAAACTTTTATTCCAATCCGAAATTATTTAGTCCGATCCAACCCAGACATCCAGTGTAAATCTCTGAGCAAAAAACATCCTTGTAAAAAAAACTTTTATTCCAATCCGAATGTTTTTAGTCCGATCCACCCCAGACATCCAGTGTAAATCTCTGAGCAAAAAACATCCTTGTAAAAAAAACTTTTATTCCAATCCGAAATTATTTAGTCCGATCCAACCCAGACATCCAGTGTAAATCTCTGAGCAAAAAACATCCTTGTAAAAAAAACTTTTATTCCAATGCGAAATTATTTAGTCCGATCCAACCCAGACATCCAGTGTAAATCTCTGAGCAAAAAACATCCTTGTAAAAAAAACTTTTATTCCAATCCGAATGTTTTTAGTCCGATCCAACCCAGACATCCAGTGTAAATCTCTGAGCAAAAAACATCCTTGTAAAAAAAACTTTTATTCCAATCCGAATGTTTTTAGTCCGATCCAACCCAGACATACAGTGTAAATCTCTGAGCAAAAAACATCCTTGTAAAAAAAACTTTTATTCCAATCCGAATGTTTTTAGTCCGATCCAACCCAGACATCCAGTGTAAATCTCTGAGCAAAAAACATCCTTGTAAAAAAAACTTTTATTCCAATCCGAATGTTTTTAGTCCGATCCAACCCAGACATCCAGTGTAAATCTCTGAGCAAAAAACATCCTTGTAAAAAAAACTTTTATTCCAATCCGAATGTTTTTAGTCCGATCCAACCCAGACATCCAGTGTAAATCTCTGAGCAAAAAACATCCTTGTAAAAAAAACTTTTATTCCAATCCGAATGTTTTTAGTCCGATCCAACCCAGACATCCAGTGTAAATCTCTGAGCAAAAAACATCCTTGTAAAAAAAACTTTTATTCCAATCCGAAATTATTTAGTCCGATCCAACCCAGACATCCAGTGTAAATCTCTGAGCAAAAAACATCCTTGTAAAAAAAACTTTTATTCCAATCCGAATGTTTTTAGTCCGATCCAACCCAGACATCCAGTGTAAATCTCTGAGCAAAAAACATCCTTGTAAAAAAAACTTTTATTCCAATCCGAATGTTTTTAATCCGATCCAACCCAGACATCCAGTGTAAATCTCTGAGCAAAAAACATCCTTGTAAAAAAAACTTTTATTCCAATCCGAAATTATTTAGTCCGATCCAACCCAGACATCCAGTGTAAATCTCTGAGCAAAAAACATCCTTGTAAAAAAAACTTTATTCCAATCCGAATGTTTTTAGTCCGATCCAACCCAGACATCCAGTGTAAATCTCTGAGCAAAAAACATCCTTGTAAAAAAAACTTTTATTCCAATCCGAAATTATTTAGTCCGATCCAACCCAGACATCCAGTGTAAATCTCTGAGCAAAAAACATCCTTGTAAAAAATACTTTTATTCCAATCCGAAATTATTTAGTCCGATCCAACCCAGACATACAGTGTAAATCTCTGAGCAAAAAACATCCTTGTAAAAAAAACTTTTATTCCAATCCGAAATTATTTAGTCCGATCCAACCCAGACATCCAGTGTAAATCTCTGAGCAAAAAACATCCTTGTAAAAAAAACTTTTATTCCAATCCGAAATTATTTAGTCCGATCCAACCCAGACATCCAGTGTAAATCTCTGAGCAAAAAACATCCTTGTAAAAAAAACTTTTATTCCAATCCGAAATTATTTAGTCCGATCCAACCCAGACATCCAGTGTAAATCTCTGAGCAAAAAACATCCTTGTAAAAAAAACTTTTATTCCAATCCGAAATTATTTAGTCCGATCCAACCCAGACATCCAGTGTAAATCTCTGAGCAAAAAACATCCTTGTAAAAAAAACTTTTATTCCAATCCGAAATTATTTAGTCCGATCCAACCCAGACATCCAGTGTAAATCTCTGAGCAAAAAACATCCTTGTAAAAAAAACTTTTATTCCAATCCGAAATTATTTAGTCCGATCCAACCCAGACATCCAGTGTAAATCTCTGAGCAAAAAACATCCTTGTAAAAAAAACTTTTATTCCAATCCGAAATTATTTAGTCCGATCCAACCCAGACATCCAGTGTAAATCTCTGAGCAAAAAACATCCTTGTAAAAAAAACTTTTATTCCAATCCGAAATTATTTAGTCCGATCCAACCCAGACATACAGTGTAAATCTCTGAGCAAAAAACATCCTTGTAAAAAAAACTTTTATTCCAATCCGAAATTATTTAGTCCGATCCAACCCAGACATCCAGTGTAAATCTCTGAGCAAAAAACATCCTTGTAAAAAAAACTTTTATTCCAATCCGAAATTATTTAGTCCGATCCAACCCAGACATCCAGTGTAAATCTCTGAGCAAAAAACATCCTTGTAAAAAAAACTTTTATTCCAATCCGAAATTATTTAGTCCGATCCAACCCAGACATCCAGTGTAAATCTCTGAGCAAAAAACATCCTTGTAAAAAAAACTTTTATTCCAATCCGAAATTATTTAGTCCGATCCAACCCAGACATACAGTGTAAATCTCTGAGCAAAAAACATCCTTGTAAAAAAAACTTTTATTCCAATCCGAAATTATTTAGTCCGATCCAACCCAGACATCCAGTGTAAATCTCTGAGCAAAAAACATCCTTGTAAAAAAAACTTTTATTCCAATCCGAAATTATTTAGTCCGATCCAACCCAGACATCCAGTGTAAATCTCTGAGCAAAAAACATCCTTGTAAAAAAAACTTTTATTCCAATCCGAAATTATTTAGTCCGATCCAACCCAGACATCCAGTGTAAATCTCTGAGCAAAAAACATCCTTGTAAAAAAAACTTTTATTCCAATCCGAAATTATTTAGTCCGATCCAACCCAGACATCCAGTGTAAATCTCTGAGCAAAAAACATCCTTGTAAAAAAAACTTTTATTCCAATCCGAAATTATTTAGTCCGATCCAACCCAGACATCCAGTGTAAATCTCTGAGCAAAAAACATCCTTGTAAAAAAAACTTTTATTCCAATCCGAAATTATTTAGTCCGATCCAACCCAGACATCCAGTGTAAATCTCTGAGCAAAAAACATCCTTGTAAAAAAAACTTTTATTCCAATCCGAAATTATTTAGTCCGATCCAACCCAGACATCCAGTGTAAATCTCTGAGCAAAAAACATCCTTGTAAAAAAAACTTTTATTCCAATCCGAAATTATTTAGTCCGATCCAACCCAGACATCCAGTGTAAATCTCTGAGCAAAAAACATCCTTGTAAAAAAAACTTTTATTCCAATCCGAAATTATTTAGTCCGATCCAACCCAGACATCCAGTGTAAATCTCTGAGCAAAAAACATCCTTGTAAAAAAAACTTTTATTCCAATCCGAATGTTTTTAATCCGATCCAACCCAGACATACAGTGTAAATCTCTAAGCAAAAAACATCCTTGTAAAAAAAACTTTTATTCCAATCCGAAATTATTTAGTCCGATCCAACCCAGACATCCAGTGTAAATCTCTGAGCAAAAAACATCCTTGTAAAAAAAACTTTTATTCCAATCCGAAATTATTTAGTCCGATCCAACCCAGACATCCAGTGTAAATCTCTGAGCAAAAAACATCCTTGTAAAAAAAACTTTTATTCCAATCCGAATGTTTTTAGTCCGATCCAACCCAGACATCCAGTGTAAATCTCTGAGCAAAAAACATCCTTGTAAAAAAAACTTTTATTCCAATCCGAAATTATTTAGTCCGATCCAACCCAGACATCCAGTGTAAATCTCTGAGCAAAAAACATCCTTGTAAAAAAAACTTTTATTCCAATCCGAAATTATTTAGTCCGATCCAACCCAGACATCCAGTGTAAATCTCTGAGCAAAAAACATCCTTGTAAAAAAAACTTTTATTCCAATCCGAAATTATTTAGTCCGATCCAACCCAGACATCCAGTGTAAATCTCTGAGCAAAAAACATCCTTGTAAAAAAAACTTTTATTCCAATCCGAATGTTTTTAGTCCGATCCAACCCAGACATCCAGTGTAAATCTCTGAGCAAAAAACATCCTTGTAAAAAAAACTTTTATTCCAATCCGAAATTATTTAGTCCGATCCAACCCAGACATCCAGTGTAAATCTCTGAGCAAAAAACATCCTTGTAAAAAAAACTTTTATTCCAATCCGAAATTATTTAGTCCGATCCAACCCAGACATCCAGTGTAAATCTCTGAGCAAAAAACATCCTTGTAAAAAAAACTTTTATTCCAATCCGAAATTATTTAGTCCGATCCAACCCAGACATCCAGTGTAAATCTCTGAGCAAAAAACATCCTTGTAAAAAAAACTTTTATTCCAATCCGAAATTATTTAGTCCGATCCAACCCAGACATCCAGTGTAAATCTCTGAGCAAAAAACATCCTTGTAAAAAAAACTTTTATTCCAATCCGAAATTATTTAGTCCGATCCAACCCAGACATCCAGTGTAAATCTCTGAGCAAAAAACATCCTTGTAAAAAAAACTTTTATTCCAATCCGAAATTATTTAGTCCGATCCAACCCAGACATCCAGTGTAAATCTCTGAGCAAAAAACATCCTTGTAAAAAAAACTTTTATTCCAATCCGAATGTTTTTAGTCCGATCCAACCCAGACATCCAGTGTAAATCTCTGAGCAAAAAACATCCTTGTAAAAAAAACTTTTATTCCAATCCGAATGTTTTTAGTCCGATCCAACCCAGACATCCAGTGTAAATCTCTGAGCAAAAAACATCCTTGTAAAAAAAACTTTTATTCCAATCCGAAATTATTTAGTCCGATCCAACCCAGACATCCAGTGTAAATCTCTGAGCAAAAAACATCCTTGTAAAAAAAACTTTTATTCCAATCCGAAATTATTTAGTCCGATCCAACCCAGACATCCAGTGTAAATCTCTGAGCAAAAAACATCCTTGTAAAAAAAACTTTTATTCCAATCCGAAATTATTTAGTCCGATCCAACCCAGACATCCAGTGTAAATCTCTGAGCAAAAAACATCCTTGTAAAAAAAACTTTTATTCCAATCCGAAATTATTTAGTCCGATCCAACCCAGACATCCAGTGTAAATCTCTGAGCAAAAAACATCCTTGTAAAAAAAACTTTTATTCCAATCCGAATGTTTTTAGTCCGATCCAACCCAGACATACAGTGTAAATCTCTGAGCAAAAAACATCCTTGTAAAAAAAACTTTTATTCCAATCCGAAATTATTTAGTCCGATCCAACCCAGACATCCAGTGTAAATCTCTGAGCAAAAAACATCCTTGTAAAAAAAACTTTTATTCCAATCCGAAATTATTTAGTCCGATCCAACCCAGACATCCAGTGTAAATCTCTGAGCAAAAAACATCCTTGTAAAAAAAACTTTTATTCCAATCCGAAATTATTTAGTCCGATCCAACCCAGACATCCAGTGTAAATCTCTGAGCAAAAAACATCCTTGTAAAAAAAACTTTTATTCCAATCCGAAATTATTTAGTCCGATCCAACCCAGACATCCAGTGTAAATCTCTGAGCAAAAAACATCCTTGTAAAAAAAACTTTTATTCCAATCCGAAATTATTTAGTCCGATCCAACCCAGACATCCAGTGTAAATCTCTGAGCAAAAAACATCCTTGTAAAAAAAACTTTTATTCCAATCCGAAATTATTTAGTCCGATCCAACCCAGACATCCAGTGTAAATCTCTGAGCAAAAAACATCCTTGTAAAAAAAACTTTTATTCCAATCCGAAATTATTTAGTCCGATCCAACCCAGACATCCAGTGTAAATCTCTGAGCAAAAAACATCCTTGTAAAAAAAACTTTTATTCCAATCCGAAATTATTTAGTCCGATCCAACCCAGACATACAGTGTAAATCTCTGAGCAAAAAACATCCTTGTAAAAAAAACTTTTATTCCAATCCGAAATTATTTAGTCCGATCCAACCCAGACATCCAGTGTAAATCTCTGAGCAAAAAACATCCTTGTAAAAAAAACTTTTATTCCAATCCGAAATTATTTAGTCCGATCCAACCCAGACATCCAGTGTAAATCTCTGAGCAAAAAACATCCTTGTAAAAAAAACTTTTATTCCAATCCGAAATTATTTAGTCCGATCCAACCCAGACATCCAGTGTAAATCTCTGAGCAAAAAACATCCTTGTAAAAAAAACTTTTATTCCAATCCGAAATTATTTAGTCCGATCCAACCCAGACATACAGTGTAAATCTCTGAGCAAAAAACATCCTTGTAAAAAAAACTTTTATTCCAATCCGAAATTATTTAGTCCGATCCAACCCAGACATCCAGTGTAAATCTCTGAGCAAAAAACATCCTTGTAAAAAAAACTTTTATTCCAATCCGAAATTATTTAGTCCGATCCAACCCAGACATCCAGTGTAAATCTCTGAGCAAAAAACATCCTTGTAAAAAAAACTTTTATTCCAATCCGAAATTATTTAGTCCGATCCAACCCAGACATCCAGTGTAAATCTCTGAGCAAAAAACATCCTTGTAAAAAAAACTTTTATTCCAATCCGAAATTATTTAGTCCGATCCAACCCAGACATCCAGTGTAAATCTCTGAGCAAAAAACATCCTTGTAAAAAAAACTTTTATTCCAATCCGAAATTATTTAGTCCGATCCAACCCAGACATCCAGTGTAAATCTCTGAGCAAAAAACATCCTTGTAAAAAAAACTTTTATTCCAATCCGAAATTATTTAGTCCGATCCAACCCAGACATCCAGTGTAAATCTCTGAGCAAAAAACATCCTTGTAAAAAAAACTTTTATTCCAATCCGAAATTATTTAGTCCGATCCAACCCAGACATCCAGTGTAAATCTCTGAGCAAAAAACATCCTTGTAAAAAAAACTTTTATTCCAATCCGAAATTATTTAGTCCGATCCAACCCAGACATCCAGTGTAAATCTCTGAGCAAAAAACATCCTTGTAAAAAAAACTTTTATTCCAATCCGAAATTATTTAGTCCGATCCAACCCAGACATCCAGTGTAAATCTCTGAGCAAAAAACATCCTTGTAAAAAAAACTTTTATTCCAATCCGAATGTTTTTAATCCGATCCAACCCAGACATACAGTGTAAATCTCTAAGCAAAAAACATCCTTGTAAAAAAAACTTTTATTCCAATCCGAAATTATTTAGTCCGATCCAACCCAGACATCCAGTGTAAATCTCTGAGCAAAAAACATCCTTGTAAAAAAAACTTTTATTCCAATCCGAAATTATTTAGTCCGATCCAACCCAGACATCCAGTGTAAATCTCTGAGCAAAAAACATCCTTGTAAAAAAAACTTTTATTCCAATCCGAATGTTTTTAGTCCGATCCAACCCAGACATCCAGTGTAAATCTCTGAGCAAAAAACATCCTTGTAAAAAAAACTTTTATTCCAATCCGAAATTATTTAGTCCGATCCAACCCAGACATCCAGTGTAAATCTCTGAGCAAAAAACATCCTTGTAAAAAAAACTTTTATTCCAATCCGAAATTATTTAGTCCGATCCAACCCAGACATCCAGTGTAAATCTCTGAGCAAAAAACATCCTTGTAAAAAAACTT
The DNA here is from genome assembly GCA_946699065.1 of Loxodes magnus. Lineage (NCBI taxonomy): Eukaryota > Ciliophora > Karyorelictea > Loxodida > Loxodidae > Loxodes > Loxodes magnus. Next base: position 11,557 of record CAMPDV010007436.1, read on the forward strand.
TTATTCCAATCCGAAATTATTTAGTCCGATCCAACCCAGACATCCAGTGTAAATCTCTGAGCAAAAAACATCCTTGTAAAAAAAACTTTTATTCCAATCCGAAATTATTTAGTCCGATCCAACCCAGACATCCAGTGTAAATCTCTGAGCAAAAAACATCCTTGTAAAAAAACTTTTATTCCAATCCGAAATTATTTAGTCCGATCCAACCCAGACATCCAGTGTAAATCTCTGAGCAAAAAACATCCTTGTAAAAAAAACTTTTATTCCAATCCGAAATTATTTAGTCCGATCCAACCCAGACATCCAGTGTAAATCTCTGAGCAAAAAACATCCTTGTAAAAAAAACTTTTATTCCAATCCGAAATTATTTAGTCCGATCCAACCCAGACATCCAGTGTAAATCTCTGAGCAAAAAACATCCTTGTAAAAAAAACTTTTATTCCAATCCGAAATTATTTAGTCCGATCCAACCCAGACATCCAGTGTAAATCTCTGAGCAAAAAACATCCTTGTAAAAAAAACTTTTATTCCAATCCGAAATTATTTAGTCCGATCCAACCCAGACATCCAGTGTAAATCTCTGAGCAAAAAACATCCTTGTAAAAAAAACTTTTATTCCAATCCGAAATTATTTAGTCCGATCCAACCCAGACATCCAGTGTAAATCTCTGAGCAAAAAACATCCTTGTAAAAAAAACTTTTATTCCAATCCGAATGTTTTTAGTCCGATCCAACCCAGACATCCAGTGTAAATCTCTGAGCAAAAAACATCCTTGTAAAAAAAACTTTTATTCCAATCCGAATGTTTTTAGTCCGATCCAACCCAGACATCCAGTGTAAATCTCTGAGCAAAAAACATCCTTGTAAAAAAAACTTTTATTCCAATCCGAAATTATTTAGTCCGATCCAACCCAGACATCCAGTGTAAATCTCTGAGCAAAAAACATCCTTGTAAAAAAAACTTTTATTCCAATCCGAAATTATTTAGTCCGATCCAACCCAGACATCCAGTGTAAATCTCTGAGCAAAAAACATCCTTGTAAAAAAAACTTTTATTCCAATCCGAAATTATTTAGTCCGATCCAACCCAGACATCCAGTGTAAATCTCTGAGCAAAAAACATCCTTGTAAAAAAAACTTTTATTCCAATCCGAAATTATTTAGTCCGATCCAACCCAGACATCCAGTGTAAATCTCTGAGCAAAAAACATCCTTGTAAAAAAAACTTTTATTCCAATCCGAATGTTTTTAGTCCGATCCAACCCAGACATCCAGTGTAAATCTCTGAGCAAAAAACATCCTTGTAAAAAAAACTTTTATTCCAATCCGAAATTATTTAGTCCGATCCAACCCAGACATCCAGTGTAAATCTCTGAGCAAAAAACATCCTTGTAAAAAAAACTTTTATTCCAATCCGAAATTATTTAGTCCGATCCAACCCAGACATCCAGTGTAAATCTCTGAGCAAAAAACATCCTTGTAAAAAAAACTTTTATTCCAATCCGAAATTATTTAGTCCGATCCAACCCAGACATCCAGTGTAAATCTCTGAGCAAAAAACATCCTTGTAAAAAAAACTTTTATTCCAATCCGAAATTATTTAGTCCGATCCAACCCAGACATCCAGTGTAAATCTCTGAGCAAAAAACATCCTTGTAAAAAAAACTTTTATTCCAATCCGAAATTATTTAGTCCGATCCAACCCAGACATCCAGTGTAAATCTCTGAGCAAAAAACATCCTTGTAAAAAAAACTTTTATTCCAATCCGAAATTATTTAGTCCGATCCAACCCAGACATCCAGTGTAAATCTCTGAGCAAAAAACATCCTTGTAAAAAAAACTTTTATTCCAATCCGAAATTATTTAGTCCGATCCAACCCAGACATCCAGTGTAAATCTCTGAGCAAAAAACATCCTTGTAAAAAAAACTTTTATTCCAATCCGAAATTATTTAGTCCGATCCAACCCAGACATACAGTGTAAATCTCTGAGCAAAAAACATCCTTGTAAAAAAAAACTTTTATTCCAATCCGAAATTATTTAGTCCGATCCAACCCAGACATCCAGTGTAAATCTCTGAGCAAAAAACATCCTTGTAAAAAAAACTTTTATTCCAATCCGAAATTATTTAGTCCGATCCAACCCAGACATCCAGTGTAAATCTCTGAGCAAAAAACATCCTTGTAAAAAAAACTTTTATTCCAATCCGAAATTATTTAGTCCGATC
>CAMPDV010007437.1:0-27068 GCA_946699065.1 Loxodes magnus
ATCCACCTACATTTAGCTTCGAGGAAATAAAATAAAAAAGTTTATTAGCGTGGATCCACCTAAATCGGTATATAACTCTATTTATAATTAAATATGAAAATTCAGAAGAAGAAGACTGATTACCTGTGGATCACAAGTGTATTCCTCTCATTGTATGTTATTGGAACTTATAAAAATCCAGAAATATCTAATTAAGAAGATATAAAGTAGATAGCACAGAATATCAACTTTTTTAAAGTAACTTCACCTTGGGCAATGTGACTCATTTATTGGATTGTTGACTTAGCTTCAATATCGTCTATCACTGCTTTCCTATATATTATTATTAAAGTTTTAGATAAAGATATGTCTAACGATAGTTTCAAAAAGTGGATAAAGTCTATTTCAGTCAATATGTTGGTTTTATCTTTGATGCAAACGTTCATCGATTGGATTATCTTATAGGACATAACGAAAGTCACTACGGGTCGCACATATTTTTAGTCTGTCATTCGTATATTATGTTATGGATGCTAGGTTTTGAACTTTGGTGGTATACATAGCATAGAGCATCATATAATATCAAATTTTTAAATCGTCATGGGCATTCATTTCATCCCTAATGGTAAAAACCTGAAGATAAGATTGGAATAACTAATTTTGCATTCGATCACATAGTAGAAACTTATGTTTCTATATCAACTTTATTCTACCCTATACTAATATTTCCTATTAACTACTGGGCCAAAGTATTTATATCTTTAAGTTATATGATGGTTGCTGTAATGTCACATTGGGATAAGTTCCCATACAAATATCATCTCGATCATCATTATAAGATTATAGCTAACTATGAAACAATAATAACAATATTCGACAAAATTTTTGGAACATATTACAGTCAAGAGAAAAAAGAGCACGACAAATGATAACTCTTTATAAAATCTTATTTAAAAATAAACGCTTTTTGTTTTCCTTTATTTTAACTTTTATTTTACTTTATTTTTCTCTTAAAATGTGAAATTTCTGTAAACCTGTTTCATCTGGGAAACTAGATAAAGAGAATCGTTTTGAAATTTTAGATATGTAGCGAGGCGTCATCTCTTTTAAAAAATAGAGAAAGAAAGTAGAAATACCAGCTGGGATTTATATTTCGGTAAAAACGGAAAAGAGTTTAAGAAAATACATTTTAAAACTTGAGGTTGATATAGATATGAAAAATATCAAAGAGGTAACACAAGTATTTGCATTTAAAGAATGGATACTTTTATCTTTATTTGATTGAAAATAGTAGGACCAGATTTTAAATATTATTATAATTAGTCGTTTTACTACTGAACCACTGAAATCTACGTTTGTTTAGATGTAGTATATTAAAATTTAATTATTACATAGAACAAAATGCTAGTGATATGCAATTAATATGAGTTGAACGATTGATAATCGAATTACTTTATAAAAGCATTGTAATGATTTAAATATCAGAAATATCTGAGATATAAAAAAATCGAAAGAGAAGTTACTTTTAAATCAATGATAGATTTAAAAAATAACACCAGAGAAAACAAAGGTAAAGAAAATGTCTACTCTATGCTAGGTAAAGTTAAAAAAATAAAGAGCTGTAATAATTTAAATATCTTAGTCGTAATTTCGATCTATATAGCAGAGATCTTAAATTATGAATATCTTGACTTTTAATTTATATAAAATAGATCTTACATATATCAGCTTATTTAAAATAGAATGCTTATTTATTTTTTGATTAAGATACTTCTTATTTCCTTAAAGCAACATAAAAATTTGTTAATAATTTTTTTCATATTTCCTTAGTTTGATTCACAGCTGTATACGATTTGAGACCTTTGAAATTATTTAATTCTAAAAATTATTGATTCCTTCAGACAATATTTTTATTTTGACATATATTTTTATATCAATTAGCTTTGCTTGGCTTTCTATATTACCAAACAACGTAAGCTTACTTATTGAATATCGATATTTTATTTTATGATTTTCGCATGATTATAAACGTTTTAAGTAAAAACTCCTCATTACTATTTCTTGTTAGTGCAAATTTTTTTAACTATGACTGAATATGAAAAGCTTTTTAGTTTAATATCTCTTTCATTTACTAAATTTCCTATTTGTTTCGGAAAATAAAAATGTTCGAATATCTTTTTTAGTAGATTGTTAATTCACTAAATTTTTATAGCATAAATCACCCAGTTTCTTCTTATCTTTGAACTTTAGATATTGTTTAATTTAAATCTGAGAATACTTCTAGCAAATTTTAGTATTTAATTTTGAAATAATTCAAATTTTATCTTATAGAGCTGTAATTATAACTCTCTATTTCAATATAAAATGGAACTATGAATGAAAAGAAAATTAAAGGTATAATATAAGACTTTTTGCAAAAATAAATAAAAATAAAAATGCAAAATTAAATGTTTGGCGATCTTGGAGATATTTCAACCTTTTTCCCGCCAACTTCTAGATTGATCTAGAAACATAAAATAAAAGTTTGAAAATCTCTAAAACTCTTCTCCTTGCCCATGCTTGTTGTCCTTGAATTCTTAAATCACCTAGATACTAGATATCATTTTTTCTTGCAAGTTTAACATATTTGCTACTATATAGTTTTTCTCTTTATAGTTTTAGTTGTTACTATCTCTTCTTTTATTTTTCCAAATACTTCTACCAGTTTTAATATTCTTTCTTGAAATTGAGAAACTTCTAGCAGCTTTTTCACAGATATATTTGAGAATTACAATATTAACATCTTTTTACTTGTCTTTTAGTTGAAATCTTGAGTAATTTTTGTCTTCAATTATTATTAGATTATTTCTTATTCTTTCAGTTTCATTTAACGGAGCAATTTTATCTGATTTTCTAATATTTTTCTAACTTGTGAATCAACTCTTTCTACTTCTATTGCTAGTTTTGAGTTTAGCTGTTCTAGTCTTGCTAAATATTTCAAAATACGTTAAGGTCTCTTTCTTATGCCTTTGATCCAATTCTGTATTTAAATTTAAATTTTTACAAAAATATGAAAATTCTATTTTTAATTTTTAAATAAATAAAGAAAAAACATACTAATTTTTCTATAATTTAAATTTTCTCAATTAATTTACTAAAGTTTGTTTAAATCTTAAATTAAAAAAATTTTGCATCTATCGACTACATATCTTTACGTAAAAATAAAGTTTTTAGTAATTTAAAAAATTTATTTGAGATTAAATTAATTAAACGACAAAGTTAATTTATTTTTTAAAAAATTCTTTCTTTAAAAACATTAATATGAAAAAAAGTTGCCATTTATACAATAAAATAAACTTATATAATCTATGTTTATCTCATTTAATTTGGTTAATTTATCTATTTTTTTATATAATAAAGAATTTTAATTATAGAGCGCGTAGAACCAGGTTGGTATGCAACTTTTTCAATATTAATATTAATATAAAAGTGTTCTCATTATTCATGTTATTCATTCTATTCATTCAGTAAATCACATCAGCTTTTCCAAGTGGAAAAAACGACCTATTAATAATAAAAAAAATGGAAAATTACTAGTAAAAAATCTCTTCTAAAAAGGAATCATCTTAGTACAGTTTTGCGTAATAAAAAATAATTTAAAAACTCTAAATCATGCAATAAAAAATTTTAAGCTATAAAGAACTGTACAAGAAATTGAAAGAAAAAATGAAAACTTGATGAGTAATTCAAAAGAGAAAACATTGAAAATTAAAAGCTAGGAATTATAAGAATAGAATAACTAGAAACAAAATTTAATCAAATCGTAGAGCTAACTGAAAGCATATTACTGCAAAAATTTAGATGAATGATCCGATGATTGTAAAGAGAAAGCCTAAAGAAGATTATATTCCCGAATGGAAATCAAAAAGATGTTAAAAATTAAAGCAACCTAAGCAAAAGTTAGAAATTGCTTACATATCAAATGAAAAAAAAATAAAATAGAGAACTAATAAGAAACAATCTCGAGGATTTTTTGAAAATAAGAAGGTAAATTATACAGGAAAAATAACTCAAGATAAACAAAGAAATTATTAACATAAAGAAGGCAGCAAACAATTCATTAAAAAAATGAATGAGAATCGATCTTTCAGAAACTCTAAGAAAAAATAGAATAAAAATTTTTAGAAGATAATATATGCAAAATGGCCCGAACCCGCCAAATTAAGAGTCTGACTGAGCTAGCCGGGCTTATTCTTTATAACTCATCTTTCTTAAATAATTTTTATTTGCTTTATTCTCAATATAAATGTAAATATAATGTGCGTTTTTTTCGAACTTAGAAATAACTCTTTTACGACTGATTTTCATTACTCAAGTATATTCACATATTTTTCAAACTAAATTGTATCTATTTTAACCAGTTTTTAAAACTTAAACATCGTAATAGTTATATCAAAAGAAAACGGGCCATAAAGATGTGCTTATTTTTAACTATATTAAACTTTTTTACTTTTTAGGAAGTTAAAGATGACTGTATATGGCAGGAAATATTCTGAGATTAAATCTCTTTTTTACAAATTTATTTTTAGACCAAAATCTTAAATAAATGTTATTTGAAAATATTTAAAAAAATATTAGAGCATTTTAAATATGCCTTCAAAACTTATGATTTCAAGTTTATAGCAACTACTAAAATGACTAATTTGCTGTTTTTAAAAATAACATCCTTATAGATACTCATATGAAATAATTTTGCACTAAAAAGATTCAAATGTCCAGTGGTTAGAATATTCTACTATAACTCGAAAGCCCCGAGTTCAAATCCTGATATTATCTTTTTATTAATTAATAAAAATAAAAACGCCCAACGTGGAGCTCGAACCCACCAAATTAAGAGTCTGACTGAGCTAGCCGGGCTTATTCTTTATAACTCATCTTTCTTAAATAATTTTTATTTGTTTTATTATTGTAATTTTTTTTTACTTCATTTTTTTTTACTTTTTAAACTTTTATATCATTTTTTTATCAATTTTTATTCGTTTCATTTTTTCTTATTTTTAAAGTTTTGATTTATGTTTTATATTTTTTTCTGTTTTTTTTCTAATTGCTTTATAATGATTTTTTTTTAATTATAATTTTTTTTAAAGTAAGTGATTTGATATATAGATTTATGATAGATACTTATTTTTATTTATTCGAAAATTATTTTAATTAATTTTTTTTAATTTTTTATTATAATTTAACTTCTTTTTTTTTCGATGTTTATGTTTACATATACAATATTTAACTTATATACAAATTTTTAAGAAACGGTAAATTTTCTTTAAATTTAAATCTTTTTATGTTTGACTTTCTTTTAAATATTGATCAAATAGATTTGTAAGATTTTTTATTCTTTAATTTATGAATTTTCGTTTTAAGACATATTAACTAATATTAAAAAAATATTTTAAGTGATTTTTTTATTATTAATCCAAAAAAAGTTTTTTAATCTATTCTTTTTGAATATAAATCATAAAAAAATTAAAATTAAATAAAAAATAAATAATTTGTTTTCTTTATGTTATGGCTCTTTTTGATTTCTAAGGTTTTTTATATTTTTCTCGAATCAAGTTTTTTTTTTTCTTCCAAAAATTTCTTTTTTCTAAGCAGCCTTTATTTTCAATTCTTTTCTCATTAGTCATAGTTGAAACCTCTATCTTGTTTTCATCTCTTTATATATAAAAGATAAATTTATTTTAAAGGCTTTTATTAAGTAAAGGAATGGATATGAAAACGTGACAGATTTTTTTTTAATTATAATAATTAAGTCTAATAAATAGGTTTGAAATGTTTACATTCTTTAGTTTATATTTACTTTCTTTAGTTTATATTTACTTTCTTAATTTAAAAAAAAATTCATTTTTCGAATGTTTTTTAGAATTTTTATTCTCTTTATAGGTGATTTTTTTATTATCATGCTTTTAAACTTTCTTAGTTAATAAAGTATCTTAACTTCTATTAAGATTTAGTTTTTTAATTTTTTAATTTAGTAAATAGTTTCTTATTATTTTTATCTTTTGTTAATTATTAAGTTTTATTTTACTTTTATATTGTAAAAGCTCTGTTTTTGGTAAATTTTTCTTTGTATTTAGCTCATATAAAGAATTTCTAAAGGAAAGTTCTGTTTAGGATTTAAACGTTCTAATTTTATATTTTCGAAAAATTTTTAATTTTACTATCTTTTTAGTGTAAATGTTAGAGACTTTGAGTATGAATTAAAAAATTGGCTTATCAAAGATATAGATGTAATAGTGCTAGTGATGAGGTTTTTTTGGTATTTATGTCCAAATTAAAGTACAACTAAGCTAAAAAAGATTAAAGCCATCTGTCCAGTTATTAAAATTGTTAATAAGAAATATAAGATATAAACCTTAAACTAGGGAAACATTTTTTAGATCATATAAAAACAAATTAAAGTTTTACATTTTTCTGACCTAAATTATTAGATAATAATTAGAAGTATGAAATCAAATTAAGAAGATAACTTGAAATTTTTAGTTAAACATGAAGCGCTTTCTGTAATTTATAAACAGTTTCAATGAAATAGAATTAATTCCAATTAAAGAAATAAATAAAAATAAAAAGAAACAAAGAAAGGCAAATATCTCGGAACAAGTTATAGATTAAACAACAATTTTTGGCTTTACGTGTATTTAGATAATTTTATCTTAACATTCTTCACATTAAAAGCCTTAATTACAAATATTTTTGCTAGCTTATTGACTCTTTTAATTTAAAATCTTAAAAGCAAAATGGTATTATGATTATTAAAATAGTGATGAAAAGAAGTTAATGTAAGAAGTAGCTATAATAATAATTAATAAAGAGATTGTTCAAAGAACTATAAATAAAGCAAAATAATAATAAGTAAAATAATGTTTAATTAAACATAGTTAACTATACTGCTTATATCATTTAATACTTTGAAGATTATTAATAAATTTAATTTTAATTAAAAAGAGTTCTTATTTAATAAGCAAATAAAATATTCTATTTTTAAAAGAAATGTTTGGAATACTTAAAAACCTTATCTAAAATCATATTTCTACAAATACAAGCTGAGTAACAGCATAAAAAATAAATAATAAGTAATAGCTAGTAAAATAGAATAACTTAGAACAATAATCATTAGGGAGATATTCTATATAACAAAAATTAAATTTTTATGTTAAAATAATCTATTTAAGCTGAATCACTAGTGAGGAATTAAGAACACTTGAAATCGAACTTGTTAAAAAGAAAATCTTCTTTTCTAATGTCTATTAATAGATACTTAAGTCACTGAAATAGTTCTGCTCGGATTTGAATATTCGGACCTTATCACCTTTTTCCATACTTATTTTTGATTGAAAGGTAGTCAGAATCCATTTCTTTTACGCTCTGAATACTGTAAATGTCGTGCTTTTAAGAATATTCTTTTTAGGATGTAAAGGTAATTTCATTCTTGATTAATCAGAAGTAGATACGTTAAAGACATCTCTTGATTTCTTCTTTCTATTTTAGCTATAGATCTTTTTACACAGATAAATCCCTTCTAGTGTTTTTTCCGAGCAAAAGAATCAAATGTGCTATAGAATAAGAATCTTCTATCAATTTGATTATTTTAAATAGAAAGATTCATCTTTCATCTCTTCTTTATTTTCTAAATATTTGTTAGTTTTTATTTTTAATATAGATAAGTGTTTTTTAGTTGTGGCTGAATATTTTCCATTTTGTTTGGCTTTAAAATTTTAAGATTAACTAAAATTAAAAAAATTATTAAGCTAGATTACATCTAAAGCATTTAAAGAGTTAAAGTTAAAGTTAAAAGATAATTAAAGTGCTTTAGTTAAGCTACTACATATAAGTATGCTTAATAAATTATTTATTAGTTTAATTGTATTTAAATTAAGTAAGTAAAATTTATTGACTTATTTTAATTAAATATTTATTAAAGTAAGTTATAAAAATTAAAATGGAGAAAAAAGAAAAGCAATTTACTAAAATTATTTTTTAAAGAAAACTCTTAAGAGCGAGAAGCCACATTCTAGGGAAAGTATCTCTACTTCATTTTAAGTATGAAATTCTGCCTAACTTATGCTACTAAAAGTTAATAAATAAGATCAGTTATGACCAAAGTAAAGGTATTTCTTTACTATTTTTTAGACTAAGTCATTAATAGCACTTCAGATGTTTTATCGGCAGCCATATCAAGTGACCTGAATTGAATTGTATCAGGTTCAGGATATCATGAATTTCCAATAAAAATCTGGAATTTCCAGACTGGTTCTCTCATAAGAACTATAACAGGACATACTGATTATGTTAATTCGGTAGTAATCTCCTATGACTCTAGATATATTATATCGGGATATGCTGATAACACGGTCAAGATCTGAAATTCATAGACTGGTTCTCTCATAAGAACTTTAACGGGGCATACTTCCTCAGTTAGATCAGTAGTAATCTCCTATGACTCGAGCTATATTATATCAGGATCTTACGATAACACCATAAAGATCTGAAATTTCCACAATGGTGCTCTCCAAAGAACTTTAACGGGATATACTTCTGATGTTATATCGGTAGTACTCTCCTATGACGCTAGATATATTATATCGGGATCTTCTGATAAAACTATAAAGATTTGGGATTTCTAGATTGGTCAGCCTGTGCGAACTCTTACTGGGCATTCAGGTTCTGTTTATTCGGTGATAGTGTCTAAAGATAATAGGTATATAATATCAGGTTCGGATGACAATACTATTAAGATATGGGATTTCTCTTCTGGTTAGTGTATTCGTACTCTTTAAGGTCATACAGATGTTGTATGAAGTATTAAGTTAAGTGTTGATTCAAGTGTTATCTTTTCTGGTTCAAGGGATAAAACAATCAAGATATGGAACTTTGATAAGGGTGAGTGTATATAGACTTTATAAGGGCATACAGGATGAATATGGTATATAGCATTGAGTGTTGATAATAGATGGTTGATATCGGGAGGACTTGACAAGATGATAAGAAAGTGGAGAGTTTCGAGTTGAGTAACTTGCTATTTGACTTAATTTAATTTTACGATTAAAGATATAAGATATTGGTAATGCATTTAAATGAATGTTTAATGTTAATAATGTTTTTAGTTATATGAAGTTTTTTAATTATTAATTAAAAATTTGTTATATTGTTAAATATTATTAGTTTAAAAAAAAGGTTGAGTGATAGGTTATAGAAATTAGTGAGGTATGTTGATTTAAAGTGGTAATGTTTAAAAATATTTAAAATATAATTTTATTAAAAGAAGACGTATAATAAATTTAAGTTTTATTTTATTCGATAAAATTTTATAGATTTATTTTTAGATTTTGTAAAAATTTCAAGTTAAGTATAAATTTTAATTTTTTTGTGGAGTAGTTAAAATATTATTTATAAGGTTAAAGTTGGTTTATAATCTTGATTATTAATTAAAAAATTTAATTATTTCGGGATAAAAATTCTGAATAGGAATAAATTTTTTTATTTCGGGATGAAAAAAGTTAAAAGGGAATAAAATTTCAAAAAAAATTTCAAATATAACAGATTTTTGAAAAAAATAGGAATTAAAAAAATTTTTTAGTATAATTAGAATTTGTAAATCTTCTTTTTAAAATGGTATTTTGTAAAAATGAAAACACTTATTTTTGTTTTAAGGAAAAATATTTGATTTTTTTTGATTTTAGCAAATTTTTTGTTGCTTTTTTATTTCAAGAAAAAAAATTTGATAAGTTTAATTTTTTTGAAATTGAAAAAAAAAGCTATTGTTTATGTTTTTGATAAAAATGAATTTTTTTTGACTTGAACTAAAATTTAAAAAATTTTAATTTCTTTTCAAGTAAATGAAAAACTAGTGATAAAATTTTTTAATTTTATAAGAATTTACTTAATTGAGAAGGATCTCAATTAAAAAGAGAGAAAAGAAAGTAAAGAATGAAATTGGGAAAAATTATTTTTTATTTTTTAGCTCTGAGTCTTACACTTCAAAAGATTTTCGGGATGGATAAATTAAAAAAAAGGGTTAGATTTTTGATAGATATAAAAATTTTTAACAATGGTTTTTAAATTAAGATATCAAAGATTAAGCTTATGAACTTCTTGACACATTGCTAAATAAGTTTGATGAGAATCCACATATACTGACGGGAAATTTCAACACTCTTTTATAAGGTTTTGCATACAATCCTGAAAATAATTTGATAATACATATAAATTATAAGAATTTCTCCTAAAAAATGATCTTGAAATAATGAATGATAGTAAAGTTAAATACATGTATACAAAGAAACTGTATAATTGTGGTGTAATAATTATATCATTATAAGCACCAATTTAAAGTAAAATAAATGAAAATACTTAAAATTCACTAGTTTTAACTAGCGACTCTTCTTTAATTGATTATAAAAAAACTTCAAACTCGTAGATAAATCACAGGCAGGCGCATAAAAACCTCCAAATAAAAGAATTAGAGTTGCTAAAAATCAAATAAGTAAACATAATAATGGATTTATTAAGAAAATTACTAAGTATCTGTAGTTAAAAACTAGAAAATAAGTTCTTACGCGTTCCACTGAAATCACTTCGAAATTCTCTTCATCATGGACATAAATTTTAGCATCTATTGAAAGAAAAATAAACCTATAGGTAGAAAACTAGCTTAACCGCCTAAAATACTTACGCCGAATATTTAAAAAGATCATCCAAAAAATCTTCTCAAAATTAAGATATTATCTAAGACACTCCGATCTCTTAAGATATGCTTTCAAATCTGAATTAAATATTAAATAAAAATATACTTTTACAATAGTCAAAAAGTACGTAAAATTTGATTTATTTTTGAATAATAGTAACCAGTAATTCGATTAAATTGAATGTAATAAAAACAGTTAAAAGTAAGACAATAATATTAATTCTGTTAATTCAAAGTATCACTATTTATCTGATCTTAAGAATTAAAATAAACAACTTTAATAAAATGTTGACCCAATAAATGCAATATAAAATTAAGCAATTAATAATTAATTTAATGAAAATTAGTTTATTTAATAAATAAAAGTACTTAAATAGGATATATAAAGACTAATAGATAAGAACTTTTTATTAAATGAAAAATTAGATAGTACAGAAACAAAATACGAACTAGAAAAATAAGCCTTGATAAATAACTAAGAATCATCAAAAGCATATTATAAAGCATATATTAATAAAATTAATTAGAAATAAAAAAAAATTAGTTACTAAAATTTGACTTATAATATTATTAGGAAAAGTTATTGAAAAATAATTAAATATTATAACAGATAAAAAATAACCTATTAATAATTTTAAAGTAGAAGATTAAACTGAACAATTTCATTAGATAATGTTACTTATAAATAATATCTTTCTTTAGTAAAACATAATTAATAACTACTTTTAGAAAATTTTTCAATAAAAATTTGAGAGGAATTAGTTTTCATTTTAATCCAAAGAGTAAATAAGAATTCATGAATAATCAGTATAAACAACTTATGTCAATTCTAAAGAGATAACTGTTGAAACAGATTTTATAATAAAATGTATTGAATAAAGAACTTAAACTAACAATAGAGTTTTTATAAATTAAGAAGCGTAAACGCAATAGATAAATTGGAAATGGACCAAACATAAACTGAAGAATCATAATTATATTCAAAATAGGAATATTTAAAATAATAAATTTCATTCTACTAATAGTAATTTTCTGGACAACAACACATTTGGTAACTACTTTAAGAAGTTTGATAATAAAAGGCTAATATTTAACTTGAATTAAACTATATTTTTAATTATAATTAATAGCTGAAATCTTAAAATTAAAAAGTAACTGATTAAGTATAAATATTATAAAGCTAACTTGAAATTTTTAACTTTGAATGAGAAAAGAAATATTCTTAGAAATCGGATTTTTGTAATAATCATTAATAGAATCTATAACTTAAAGAATTGGATTATTAAAGCATATTAAGTTCATTACATTTGTAAAAAAATAAGTATATCCAAGAATTTAAAGATGCTTTCAGATAAACAAAAATACCTTAACTATAGAATGATTACACACAGGTTGAAATTTAATCCAGTGATTAAAAAATTCAAACAATTATTTTGACTTTAGATATGGCTACTGGAACAGACCTACTACATTTGAATTAAATTTCCTAGTGCGACTATATTGATTCTAAATACATAATAAATAATATGATCAATTAAATGAGTAACTAATCAATCAAATCAAAGCTTTTGATAAAGTTGCATAAGAAAAATGTACTTTAATGGAAAATCTGAAATAGAACCAAATTTTTAAGTAGTTAATTTCTTCCAATTTAACATTTCTATCCATAAAATTCTGTGAATAATCTTTTTAGATTTTCAACAACTCTCATTCATGAAATCTAAAATAGGATACTTAAGCAAATTCTTTGGAATAAGATTTTATAAATTAATTAAAGAGAAAACATCCAGATCCATACTTTCCATCTACTAAATAACATATCAATAAAATGGAAGAAAATTAGGCTTTTATAAAAAATTACAATGTTAATTCAAAATAGCTAAGAGACTTTATATTATCTAACTTTTGAAGAAGAACTAATTTCTAAACTATAATTTAAAGCAGATACGTTGTACTTGACTAAGAACTTGATAAAGGATAGATTGACAGTCAAGTAGTTAAAATTAACATTGATAAGAGATTATTAAAGATATATAGCAGAAAATATCTCTATATTATAATTTAATTTTATGACTAAAATAAATAACATTAAAAAAATAGGTTCATCTTGAAATCAGTGGACAAAAAAAGAAATTTTAATTTATGAACCTGGGTGGAAAAGAGGCTCTTAACTAAATCAACAAGGAAAAAAAATTATTTTAGATCAAGATAATCACTAAAGAGAAGTAGCGTCAATCAAATTAAGATTGGATATGTCAACATAAATGGATTAGCAAGTAAACTATATAAAATAGAAGAATTCATAAGAGAAAATAGTATTGACATTTTTCAATTAATGAAACTTGGTAAAAACAAGATTTCCATCCAATATTAATATAAGGTTATAAGACTTATTACAAAAATTCAGGAAAAGGAGGAGTGTATGTCTAGTTATTAAAGAAGAACTCAATAGTACTGAAGAAACTAATATAATTGATATATCCTAGAATCGATTTATCATAGCCAAACTAGATAATATATTAATTACGTCCAGTTACATGCCAGATAATAGCTAAAATGAGAACATAAAAAACCAAGCATATAACTATATTAATTTGCTACTTAATCAATTCCTAAATAGCCCACATATTCTAATGGGAGATTTCAATGCTCCCCTATAAGATTATGGAGATAATCCTAATAATGACTATGATAATACAAACAGATTCTAGGAACTTCTTATTCAGAAGTATCTTGAAATAGTAAATAATATGAACAGCAACACTTGCATACATAAAGGAACATATTTTATGTATTGCAACGACTATATTGTAATAAACAATCACCTGAATATTAATCAATTTGAAAACTTCTAGGTTCATTATAACTAACTATTTACTGATCACATGCCAAATATGGTAAATTTTCTCTTCAACACAATTCTCTATTTGGACATAATTACCTAAAGAAAATACAAAATTAGCAGGCTACAAGACCCTATTGACAGATAAAAATATTAAGAATCTTTTTTTTGAAACTTATAATGAATTTTTCAAATTGATAGGAATAATTTAGAGGATTAATACTAATGTATTAAACGCAATATATAATATAATGCAGATGTAATATTAGGTTCATTTATTCCAGACCCTAAATATAATAAACTTACAAAAGACCTCATGAAGAAGTATATTGAAGTTAAAAGAGCTAATCAAGTATATAAAGAAACTCACACGTAGTTTGGAAGAACTAATTAATAAGTAATTCCCTTTTTAAGAACAATTGGTAAGAAGGATATTAGTATAGAGATTAAGTAACAAGACTATCTGAATGTTACGAAATAGATATTAATAATTAGGAATATAGTAGTAGCTTTAATACTTTTACAAAATATATTAAAAGTAAGATTCAACATTAATTTTATGAAGTAACTATTAAAAGACTAAAAAGAATGACCACTGTAAAGTTATTTATAGAATAATTAGAATAATAATAATAATTCCCGTAAATTACCTATCCAAAACTAAATAAATAGTATCGAAAAGAAATAATTAGTATATACAAACTCAGAACCTGAAGTTACAATTCTCGCAAGGATCTTTAAGACAGACATTATTTAGTTGAGAATTCCCATTGTATGTGTGGAGATTTGATTAATTTGAACATATTCTGGAATGCGATTGCTATATAGATATGCGAGAATGGTTAATAGCAAAAATTGGAAAATGCGACATTAGAAAATTAATAACCTATGACCAAATTATATCAATTAATTTCCAAAAAACAAATTAGAATACATTTATCTGCAAATTAAAATTTTTCATAGGATGTTACTTAAAAGGAGATTAGAATTATTCGAATTAGAAAAAAAACTTATAATAAGAAAGTTCTGAGACTAAGGGTAAAGAAGCGAAAGAGCAAAATAAAGATGAAGAGAATAATGAAAATAAGGAAGGAAAAGAAGAACAAGAAGAAAAAGATGAGCAAGTGGAAGATTAGAATGAATAAACTGATAACGAAGATAATAAAGCTGAAGAAGAAGATGAAGTAGAAAGTTTTTGAGTTGAAAAACTTGAAAAAAACATTATAACAACTTTAATTGAAGGAAGTAATTCCAACAATGAAAAGATGTCTCAAGACTCTTTTAGTTAAATTTGAATTTAAGAACAACATGTGTAAGAGAAGGATTTAGATTAGCTAACTATAATTAAATATTGCACTAGTGTTGGGAATACTAGTTGATTTTTGCCTTTCATTATAATATCAGTAATGCTAGCTCCAATTTAACAAAAAAAATTCTACTTAGTAAAAAGATAAAAATTACACCATTTAATCTTTATTCTCAAAATCAGAGCAAAGAAATAAATCTGAAGTAAGATAACTATTTATTAAAAATTAAGAATTGTCAAGATAATCAAAATCTTGCTTACTTATGAATATTTGCAAATAGATATTATAATTGATGATTTCAAAGAGTTTAATAAGCATAGCAATATTTAAATAAAAATGTTTATTCTAAGAATGCCTTTAAAGAATGCAGTCATGTCAACAGTAAAAAGATTTGCTAAATTAATAAAAGATATATAAAACATTTTCTCTTTAATAATATACGCTAAATACAATAGATATCTAATTTAAGAAACTATTTAAATCTAAAAACTAATTACTTATACATATAATTTTTAATATGAACTGAATCATCGATATATCAAATTCAATTTAATAAACTTTGCTTAAGTAAATAGGAATTTGATACATTTGAGTACATTTTCAAGTGTAATCTTTTTAAAAATATTTAAATTTTTTTTAATAAACTTAAAATAATTAATGGAAAATAGTGTAAAAAACTTTTTTTATATGATTAAACTATATGAAATCGTTTTCAAAAGATAAGATAATTAAATTAAATAAGTACATAAAAATATTTAAATAATATTTAGAAGACCATTTAAGATTTTAAGAACTAGAGTAAATAGAAAATAGATTATATTAAAAACCCATAAACAGATTTAATGAGCTTAAAAATTCTTTATCAAGAGGAGAGTGAAAGAGAATCATGAATGAAATATAGAAACTTTTAAATTTAGCGTAATTTGCATGGTTAAATGCCAATAATTATAAAATTATGTCTCAATATTTAAAATATTTAAACTCTTATAGTTTATTATTATTACTTATTATTTAAACTTTTAAATAGTGAATAAGATTTTTAAATTATTTTAATAATTATCATTTATTTTATTATTTTTAAGCTAAAATATGAAAATTTTCTAATATAATTCTTGATATATATCAATAATAAAAATGATAGGATAAATAAAATTTAATCTTTTAGCATTTATAATATTAAAGGATAGTTTTAGTTAAAATATGTTTTTAAATAAAAGAAATAAAGTAATTTAATTATAGTTAAATATTTTATGTAAGTATAATTTTCTTATTATTAGCAAATTAATAATAATGACTTATATTTAAAATTCTTTAACTAACAATGATAAAATAATTAATTTACCATAATTATACTAAGTTTAATTAAATTTGATATATAAATTAATAATTTATACTTAACTTTAAAATATAATAAAAGTTAGTTAAGATTATTATTATAATTACTTATATTACTTAGAACTAAAAATTATACATTCATTAAATTTATAATTATTGATAATTCTTTATTAATTTTATTTTATACAGTTATCTCTAAAGATATGTTTAACTATATTTACTTTTTAATTTACTAAATTATTGTTTTAATTATTGTAGACATTAATTATCAAATGTGAATTTTTATATTTTTATAATCTAGTAATCAAATGCTTATTGTTAACCAATTATTTAAAACTCATATCAAAATTATGAAAAGCATCCTCTTTATTAGTTTTAAATTGATACAAAGATAATTAATTCTATCTAAGCATATAATTATTTAATTATTTGATATAGTATTTTTAATATTAATATCTTACTATTATAAAGGATTATTTTAAACTATATTTTGCTATCATTTAGAATTTTATATTATTAAAGTAATAAAGCTAAAGTTCTCTTTAGTTTACTTAAAACTTAAATTCCTTTTAGATATTTCTTCCTTTATATTATCTATGTTTTATTAATTATAGTTAAATAAAGAGTTCTTTAAATGGCTTCATTAGCAATTTAATTAGTTTTTAGAACTTAAATTTTAATATTTATTTATAAAAATAAATGGTATAAATTAAAGCTATTTAGTAATAATATTTCAATTTAATAATAGAGTTATTGTATGAAACTGTTTATTTAAATTTTAAATTAAAAGAGTTTTTTGAAATCTATAACTGCATGAATTGCTTCCTTTAATTATAGACATTAGTAAATGTTTTTAATGCTTTTTAATTATAATCTTGATTTCATCAATTTTAAATTACTCTTGTTATAGTCTCTCTTTTATGTCTTCCTTTTTTACTTTTTTAATTTCTAAAAATCTAATCTTCTTGATATAAGTTACTTGTGAAATACTTTTATTTATAAATCTAAATATCCCAAATAAGACTTTGGAAAGAAGTTTATAAGTATTTAATCATATATTATAAAGCGTCTTAAGTCATAATTCCCAATCTTTTACGATAGTCAATCTCTTGTATTAGAATAGTATATACATCTAAAAATGTGCTAAATTTTACCATACTCTCCACACATACAGTAGGGATTATCAATAGGATAATAACAAGCTTAAAGATCTTTTAGAAAACTATAAGATTGGGTTCTAAGCTTATATATACTGATAATTTCTTGTCTAAATTATTTGTTCAATTTAGTGTAAGTAATTACTAGAATTGGTTAAGATACGAAATTGTTTAGTATATATTTTAGCTTTTTTCATTCTCTTAAACTTTTGAGTAGCTGTATTATAGAAATATTATTGTATTTTGTCTCTTATATATTTAGTAAAAATTTTTTAATTTGTACTAATCTTAGAATTCTACTGATCGATACTATAGAGGTCTGATAATTGCTAAACTTGATCATAGCATTGAAATCCTTTTTTTCAGTTGGTAATGAAAAGAGAGCCTATTGTCGACGTTGGAAAATCAATATTTTCTTATTTAATTTTATAATAGAATTTAAAAAACTTTATTGCCATAATGTGTTTGAAAGATAACCAGTTTAAATCTATGAAGCATAACTTATTTATGTGCTTAAAGTGCTTTTCTTGAAATCATTCTCATATTTGATTCAATTCTATTCAAAACTCAAGTTATTCCTCTCTGAATACACCATGGTACTAGTTCTCTCCATATTCTGCTTTAGGTAATGTAAAAAGTCTGCATAAAGTTTTAAAATGCCAAGAAATCACATTCTTATATCTCATAAGTTAAAAACAGCTTTTTCATTGCAACTAAATACTTGATCACGACTTCTCTACAATGAGAATTAAAATTCTTCTTCTAATGTAGCATTACATCTAAATATGTTACTTGTTCCTTTTAAATAATTGGTTAATTATCTAATCATAAATTTAAATTTTATTATTTCTAATGTTTCTTTAAAATTTAGATGTATTCAGATTTGATAAATTTGATCTTTAATTGATTTTATGTAAAAATGCTTATCTTTAGCACGTTTCCGATAGTTATCAATTATTTGTTATATTATTCAAATTTATTAAGTTGTTTATCTAAATTTTATAAATCCCATTTATGTAGGGTGAATCAAATTTCTCTAATAAAGCAGATTGCAAATTCTTTTTGTTAAAGCTTTATCATATAGTTTTATAATAATATTAATAAGAGAAACAGGTAGTCAGTTTTTCCAGTCATCTTTGATTCCTTTTTAAATATTGAAATTATCACCGATATATTTAATTCCTAAGGGATTCTTCTAAGTCTTAGCATATTATTCAGAAAAGAGTGAAGAATTATTATCAAATATTATCCACCATATTTCAGAAATTCACCTTTTATTCGAGCTGAAAAAGCTGCTTTTCCATTCGTAATTTCTTTATAATTTCTTGTATGGTAAAAGGATAAAATCCTAATAAATATGAGAGTTGATAATCTTTAATTTCTTAAATACTATCTTATATTTTATCTATTTTTTAATTACTAAGATTTATTTATTATTTAGTTAGATTAGAATGTTTGTTAAAAATAAATTCTCCCATGAATCAATGGATTTATTTTTGATTTCTTAATTAAAGTTCATTTCATTATTTTTTTAGGGTTTTTAATATTCTTAGTATGTGAAAATATTTCTTTAGCATCTCCATTTAGAAGTAAAAGTTTCTTTTTTGCTTTGTTTTTTCAAAATTTCACAAATTAGAATTGAAGTCATTCAGAATGTCGTTTCACTTTTTCATGAATATTAGTTACTTATTAGTTTATTCTTCCAGATATAATGTATGCTTCTTATATACTGAGTTAGCTCTTTTAGGCCTAAATATTTCTTAATAAGATCTCGAGAAATTTGTTATAAATTGAGTCTGGAATAAAGGATCCTAATGTTTAATCAGCATTTTATTAGATTTTATTTTTGATAAATTTATATTAAACTTCAAGATTATCTTAATCTATCTAAAAGAATTCTAGATAAGTTTGCAGAAAAAATTCTAAATATTTTTGACAATTTATTGCATCTTATAACCTATTTATTTTATATTTCCTCAAATTCTTGCTCATCTTCAATTAATCTCATATAAAATTAAGTTTTGTTTTATAAATCAATTTGCAGGAAAAAATTTTCATTTTAAGCTATAATATCATCTTATTACTGTTTATCTTATAAAAGAATTGTTTTAATAATTAAGTTTTTATCTTTAAATAATCTAGCAATTTTCAGTTGATATCATACTTTATGAATAAATATAATTACAATCTTTAAAATATCAATCAAATAGATAAATGAACAATAAATAATGACTATTTAATTAGAAAATGAATATTAAAACATTTTAATTTAATTTCTTGATAAGATATTTTAAATTTAAATAAGTGCTTAATCTTTTAAAAATTATATTTATTAAACCACTTTAAATGTTTTTATGTTTATGAATATTTAGTATCTTAAATTAAAAAATACTAAATTATATATTAAAGCAAGCATTTATTAAAGGAATGCTTATATTATAAATTATAATTTAGTTGTCTAATAATTTAGAATAAAACAAAAAATAGTTCATTATTAAGATCATTTATGAAATTGTGTACTATTACCATTATCGGCTTAGTAGAAACTTTGCTTTTTATTATGCTATATATGTTTCTTTTTATATTGTACGAAATATTTCCCATTTTTTATAGATATAATTATAATAGTTATTAACTTACACTTTGTATATTATTTTAATTATACAAAAGATTAAAGCTTTTAACCTTTTTTGATATAATCAAAACTATATTGATTTCTTAATTATTTACACTTTCATTTTGCTAATTCTTATTATTTAATATTAGAATATAATTTTATTCTTATTTTAGATGGAATATAAGATAATTTACAAGAAAGTGAAGATTTTTATAATTTTCCATATATTCAAATTATTTATATAGTTTACTAGCAAATGTTTTTATATGATAAATAATCAATCAATTTTTTAAAAAGCTTTCAACTTTAATAAAATAGCTTCATTAGAAATTCAAATTTTAAGATTAATAAATAAAATCAATTTTCTATATGCACAGTAGATATATTCAAGTTGTTTAAAATCAGAAAGTTTATCTTTAAAGCTATTCCTTTTAATATTACGAAATGAGAAAAAAATTTAAAGATAAAAAATACTTAATATAGCAATTTTTTCTTAAAAACTTATTTTTCTCTTCTAAATTAACGTCTTTTCGCAAACTAAAAACAGATAGTTAGTCGTAGTAAGTTCTTTTCAAAATTCTTTTACTTACCTTTTCGATTTTTAATGTTTTTCTAATTATTATAATAAAGTAGAATATTTTTAAACTTGATTAATAAATTTTTGTTTCTATATTTTATATAGTTAGGTTAGATATATTATTTAGATCCTTGTTTAAATATCTTTTTTAGATTCTTTGTGAATTGGCCTAAAATTTATTATTACAGATGCATTATACCTCATTTTTTCTATTTGATTGATCATATTTTTATAAAGAGATTTTTTAGCTCTTTTTAGATTAATTATTTTTTTAAATTTACAATATCTATTAAAAAAATAGTTTTAAGCCCTCTTAAAAAAAATTTTTATTTATTTTGTTTCTTCCTAAAATTGTAATTTATTTTTTTATCTTTACTTCTTAAAAGTAATTTAAAAAACTTCTCAAATCTTTTAAAATTCTATCCCTTTAAGAAAAAGATTTATCTATCCCGAAAATCTTTTGTAGGGTATAACTCAGAGCGAAAAAAGGATAATTTTTTCACAATTTCATGGTTATTTTATTATATCTCCTTTTTTCTTGAGATCCTTTTCATTTAAGTAAATTCTTATAACATTAAAAATTTTAAAACAAATTTTTTCATTTACTCGAAAAGAAGTTCAAAATTAAAAATTGTAATTTTTCCAAAGCATAAACAATAATTTTTTTATCATTTCAAAAATAAATAACCGTATCAAAAATATATTTTTTAATCAAAAATAAAAAAATTTTTTTTAAAATTTTCAAATCAAAAATTTTACTAACAAAAAAAATGTTTTTTATTTTTACAAAATAACATTTCGACAAAAAAGATTTCCAAATTCTATTTTAATATCAAATTTTTTTAATTCCTATTTTTTTCTCAAAAATCTTTTATATTTTGAATTTTTTTTGAAATTTATTTCCTATTTAGGATTTTTTATCCCGAAATCAAAAAATTTATTCCGTCCCAGAAATCTTTGGCAGCGTAAAACGCTAAGCAAAAAACAAATTTTTTGTTTTCAATTAATTTAAACTCTAAAATTGATAAATAAAAACTTACCATCAGAAAATTTTTCCCCAATTGGAAACATAAAATTTTAAACATAAAATTTAATATTTAATAATTATAATAAATAAATATCTAATAATAATTAATATTAAATATCAATCATAAAAAATAAATAATAAAAAAACAAAATTTAATTTAAAATAAAATACTTAATTAAATTTTTTAATTAATAATCAAGATTATAAACTAATTTTGCATGTATAAATAATATTTTAACTACTTCACAAAAAAAATTAAAATTTTTACTTAAATTGAAATGTTTACAAAATCTACAAATAAAACCTATAAAATTTATAGCATAAAAAAAACTTAAATTTATTATACGTCTTCATTTAACAAAATTTTATTTTTAAACATAAACACTTTAAATCACATACCTCACTAATTTCTATAACCTATATTACTCAACCTTTTTTTTAAACCAATAATATTTAAGAATATAACAAATTTTAAATAAATATATAAAGCAAACATTTCATAAAATTAAAAACATAATTACCATTAAACATTCATTTAAATACATAACCATCATCTTATATCTTTAATCGTAAAATTAAATTAAGTCAAATAGCAAGTTACTCAACTCGAAATCCTCCACTTTCTTATCGTCTCGTCCCATGCTCCCGATACCAACCATCTGTTATCAACACTCAATGCTATAGATTCTATATCATCTGTATGCCCTTACAAAGTCTATATACACTCACCCTTATCAAAGTTCC
Organism: Loxodes magnus; assembly: GCA_946699065.1. Lineage (NCBI taxonomy): Eukaryota > Ciliophora > Karyorelictea > Loxodida > Loxodidae > Loxodes > Loxodes magnus. The sequence goes on from CAMPDV010007437.1 coordinate 22,306, forward strand.
AAATCTTGATTGTTCTGTCATCAGAACCAGAAAAGATAACACTTGAATCAACACTTAACTGAATACTTGATACACCCCTTGTATGACCTTAAAGAGTACGAAAACACTAACCAGAAGAGAAGTCCCATATCTTAATAGTACTGTCATAAGAACCTGATATTATATACCTATTATCCTTTGACACTATCACCGATCTAACTCAGTCTGAATGCCCAGTAAGATTTCGCACAAGCTGACCAGTCTAGAAATCCCAAATCTTTATAGTGTTATCGTAAGATCCCGATATAATATATCTAGAGTTATAGGAAATTACTACCGATATAACTATATCAGTATGTCCAGACAAAGTTTTTTGGAGAGCACCATTGTGGAAATTTCAGATCTTTATGAAGTAATCAGCAGATGACGATAAAATATAGATAGAGTCCGGGGAGATTACTACCGATCTAACGAAGGAAGTATGTCCCGACAAAGTTCTTTGGAGATCACCATTGTGGAAATTTCAGATTTTTATCGTGTTGTCATCAGATCCTGATACTATATAGCTAGAGTCTGAGGATATTACTACCGAGTAAATTGAGCCAGTATGTCCCGTTAAAATTCTTAGGAGAGTACCTGTCTGGAAATTCCAGATCTTTATAGAATTTTCAGGAGTTCGTAAACCTGATACAATTCAATTCAGGTCACTTGATATGGCTACCGATAAAACACGTGAAGTGTAACTATTAAGGATTTAATCTATAAAATATTAAAGAAATACCTTTACTTTGGTCATAACTGATCTTATTTATTAACTTTTAGTAGCATAAGTTAGGCAGAATTTCATACTTAAAATGAAGTAGAGATATTTTCCCTAGGATGTGGCTTCTCGCTCTTAAGAGTTTTCTTAAAAAAATAATTTTAGTAAATTGCTTTTCTTTTTTCTCCATTTTAATTTTTATAACTTACTTCAATAAATATTTAATTAAAATAACTCAATAAATTTTACTGACTTAATTTCAATAAAATTAAACAATTAAATTATTTATTAAGCATACTTATAAGTATCTTCTAAGAAATTGATTTTTCTATTTTTGTCTTAAAACGAGACAAGATATTAAACTAATAGTGTACAAACTTTTACAATTTTAATTATTTTATATCCTTTTATTTTTAAATAAAAGGATATATTATTATATCAAAAGTTTATAGTGAAGAATTGTATCCTTATTATAATAACTTTAATATGCATTTATTAATTATTATTTATTTGTGCTTAAAATAAAAGACTCTTAATAAGAAAACCTTATTTCGTTGTAGATCTTTTAAATGATAAATAAAGTATTGCAATTCTTTTAAAAACTATTGCTATTAATTATTATTTTTGCACTTACTTTTAATCAAAAAAAATGATTTCTTTAAGCTATTTACTAATTAAAAAAATTAAATAAAATAAGTTTCTTATTAATTAGTTTGAATAAATATTAAAAAACATAAAATTATTTAAAACAAAGCATTTTTAGAATATATAAGATAAACTCTTTTAATTGCCCACTTTCTTACTACTATTTAATTAAAACTTTTTATTTATAAAAGTCTCTCTTATAATAATAAACTAATATAATTTATTTTAATGTTGATTCTAAGCAAAATATATAAATGTAATAAATATAAGTAGTAGAAAGTAAATATTTAAACTAGCTATAAATGGTGTATCACTAATTTTATCTTACAATTATTAAATAGTAATATTTAATTTTATTATTAAAATAAGCTTTAATATGTTTAATTATGTCTATTAAATACTTAATATTTTATCCTTTTAGCTTTATTAGTTATTAATTAATTTCTCTTTAATTTAGATATTAGATTAGTTATAATTAATACATTTAGATAACTTTCTATTTTATAGCAAACTAATATTATATTTATTATTTATGTTATTTTTGTAATTATCATTTCTAATTAATAATACCTAAATTATTCTAGATTATTTAAAGATAAAAACTTAATTCTGTTATTCTATACTTATCCAAAAAACATAGTTACCACTATTAATACTCACTTTTTTAAAATTATTTGTTTGATATTAAGAAAGATATAAGCTTTTTTAAGAAAGAAAGCATATTTTTAATTACTTCTATCATTATTTTCTGAATTAATAGAAAGAGTAAACTTAGAACAATTTATTTCTTTGTAATAAGTATGAGATAATATAAGTATTAGATTAGCTAATATAAGTTATTTAAAACTAATCTAACAGATTATTATTTACTCTTAATACATTTTACTAATATACTATTATTCTATATATTTCTGTTCCTAATCAAAAATTCTCTATGTTTTGCTTTATAGCATATCCTCATTTATTAATTATACATTACAAAAGATTAAAATATAAAAAGAAATATAGATAATTATAGAATTATTTGAAACTTAGGCATTAAAATAAGTTTGAATTTTAGATTATTTATAATTTTCCTAAATTTAAATTATATTTATATATTCCTTTTTATTAACTATCTTTTGTAATTAACTTTTGTTTGGAAAACTGACAAAAAGATACATTTTGTAAAATATTTAGTCTTAATTTATCTAAGTTTATTTTAGTGAATATAAGAATATATTAAATTTAAAGTATTAATGATACTAGTTCTATAAAACATTTAGGTAATTATATGTACTAAAATAAATAGTAAAGAGAAAACATTATTCTTTTATATAATTAAATAAAGAGAAGCTAGCCTAAATATTCAATAGAGTCAATTATTCATATATCTAAAGTCCTCTATTTATCTTACAATCAAGTACTTAATATATTATAGTCTCCTTTACTCCTTTAGTAATATTAATTCATAAAAACTTAAAAGAAAATTCCTTTTTACTTTAACTGTACTTGTGAATAATCTAAATACTTTAACTAGTTAAAGATAGGTTTAATTAGAGACTAATAAGAAATTTTCTTTTCCTCTAGATAAAATATTTAATAAAGCTGTGATTGCATTTCTTATTAATGAAGAATAATATTTTAAATTAAAATAAGGAAAATTAATATTTTTCTATTTGTTTAATAAAAATTTAAAATAATTTATTATATAAAATCTATTAATATTTTATAAAAAACCAAAGTAAATGCAAAAACATCAGCTAAATATAATTTAAAAAATATTAAGAAAATTTATAATTCTAAATGATATTATAAATAAATATTTTAAATATTTACTAATGTTTAGATAAAACATATAATAAATTATGTAATCTCTATTTTAACCTTAGAAATGTAGTAAAATATTTTTAAAAGTTAAATGAAAAATTATAAGGGAAACTTAAGAAATTAAATATTTCTATAAAAAATGAATATAAAATTTACTAATTATTTTATTGACACTATCAGTTCTATTAAATTATTTAAAAATATTACTAAAAGAATAAAATAAAGTATAAATTAATTAATTAAAAAATTTAAAAAATTATAATTTAAAACTTTATATTTAACAATATTTGTGATAAAGATAAATATCAAAGAATAAAAATTTCATTAATCTAGCATGGATTGACTTTTTAAATAAAGTAATTCAACATAAAAATAATTATTCTTAGAAATTTTCAATTTCAATTAAAAAAAATGTTAAAAATGTTAAAAAATTCTCTAACTCTCAGATTTTTATAATCAGCCTATTCAAAGATAGTTTATTTTTACTATTTTTCATAGATTATGGATGTATATATGGTATAAGTATTAATTATTTTACTAATCTCAAATTTACTTCTGCTTAAGTGAAAACTTTTAATAAATAAGTAAAAATAATTTAATTTTTTATTTTCTAAACTTAATATGAAATCCCACTAAATGTTTTTTAAAAATAATATAATTTATATCAATATTAAGATTCTAACTTTAAATGTTAAGTAAAGTAGCAAAATAAATTATAATTTTGAATTAAAAACATATTTATTTTTAATTTTATTGATTCAAATATGCCTATAAATAAAAAAATATGAAATTAGAACCATTTTTTATTAAAAGGAGAGTTAAAGATTGTCTAAGAACAATAAATAAATAAAATTAAATTAAAGTTTTTGATAAATTTGTATTAATAAAATATAAACTATATAAATTTGAATATTATTCTTGCTTATTTAAAATTTAATATTATTTAAATATTTTAAATATTTCTGGTTATTAAATTTTATAAAAACTTACTCATTTATAGTTATTAATTATTAGTGAAAATAATATTATTATAATACTATTTATAATTTATTTACGTATCTTATATTTATTATTTTTATATATTAAAATTTCATAGAAAAATAATTAGTAATAATTAGTATTTAATAATTAATGCAATTCTACTAATTATAATTAAAATCCAAGTTTTCAAATTATAGGTTTAACAGACTGGAAAATGCTATTTTTTTACTTAAAATAGGTACATAAGGAAAAATTATTTATTTATAAAATAAATTATATCAATAGAGTATATATCCCTTCTTATTTTTAGTTTCAAATATCCCTTTCTATTAACATTTATTTTTTAAACATTTTCGACGAAACTAATTATAAAAATCTATTTTGTAATAAATTAAAAACTCTATCAAGTTGATAAGTAATATTTATACTTTTATCGAAGAGAATTTCTTTCTAATTATATTATAGCAAGTGGTTATCATACTTTCAAATATATATAAAAATTAAAAAATGTGAGACTAGAATTTTAAAGGCTTTGCATTATAAAAAGATGTATTTTATAGATAGTAAATTTAAGCAAAGAAATGATAAA
>CAMPDV010007438.1:0-13816 GCA_946699065.1 Loxodes magnus
AGCCTATAGAAAAGTGAAGAAGTAAAGTAAGAAAAGAAATCTAATGATAAGTATTCGTAGCAAGCACTAAAATATAAGTTAGAATATCCAAAATGTTAGTAATAATATAATAATTACGAATCTGTATTCGGTTTGTCAAGATATGCTTGTAGATGAAAGTTAGCCTATAGAAAAGTGAAGAAGTAAAGTAAGAAAAGAAGATAGAGTTTCAGTTTTAAGGAGTATGCTTTGAGAAGTAATAAGTATTTAGAAAAGTGAAGAAGTAAAGTAAGAAAAGAAATCTAATGATAAGTATTCGTAGCAAGCACTAAAATATAAGTTAGAATATCCAAAATGTTAGTAATAATATAATAATTACGAATCTGTATTCGGTTTGTCAAGATATGCTTGTAGATAAAAGTTAGCCTATAGAAAAGTGAAGAAGTAAAGTAAGAAAAGAATATCTAATGATAAGTTTTAATAGCAATCATTAAAATATAAGATAGAATATCCAAAATATTATTTATATTATTATAATTACGAATCTGTATTCGGTTTGTCAAGATATGCTTGTAGATAAAAGTTAGCCTATAGAAAAGTGAAGAAGTAAAGTAAGAAAAGAAGATAGAGTTTCAGTTTTAAGGAGTATGCTTTGAGAAGTAATAAGTATTTAGAAAAGTGAAGAAGTAAAGTAAGAAAAGAATATCTAATGATAAGTTTTAATAGCAATCATTAAAATATAAGATAGAATATCCAAAATATTATTTATATTATTATAATTACGAATCTGTATTCGGTTTGTCAAGATATGCTTGTAGATGAAAGTTAGCCTATAGAAAAGTGAAGAAGTAAAGTAAGAAAAGAAATCTAATGATAAGTATTCGTAGCAAGCACTAAAATATAAGTTAGAATATCCAAAATGTTAGTAATAATATAATAATTACGAATCTGTATTCGGTTTGTCAAGATATGCTTGTAGATAAAAGTTAGCCTATAGAAAAGTGAAGAAGTAAAGTAAGAAAAGAAATCTAATGATAAGTATTCGTAGCAAGCACTAAAATATAAGTTAGAATATCCAAAATGTTAGTAATAATATAATAATTACGAATCTGTATTCGGTTTGTCAAGATATGCTTGTAGATAAAAGTTAGCCTATAGAAAAGTGAAGAAGTAAAGTAAGAAAAGAATATCTAATGATAAGTTTTAATAGCAATCATTAAAATATAAGATAGAATATCCAAAATATTATTTATATTATTATAATTACGAATCTGTATTCGGTTTGTCAAGATATGCTTGTAGATAAAAGTTAGCCTATAGAAAAGTGAAGAAGTAAAGTAAGAAAAGAATATCTAATGATAAGTTTTAATAGCAATCATTAAAATATAAGATAGAATATCCAAAATATTATTTATATTATTATAATTACGAAACTGTATTCGGTTTGTCAAGATATGCTTGTAGATGAAAGTTAGCCTATAGAAAAGTGAAGAAGTAAAGTAAGAAAAGAAGATAGAGTTTCAGTTTTAAGGAGTATGCTTTGAGAAGTAATAAGTATTTAGAAAAGTGAAGAAGTAAAGTAAGAAAAGAATATCTAATGATAAGTTTTAATAGCAATCATTAAAATATAAGATAGAATATCCAAAATATTATTTATATTATTATAATTACGAATCTGTATTCGGTTTGTCAAGATATGCTTGTAGATGAAAGTTAGCCTATAGAAAAGTGAAGAAGTAAAGTAAGAAAAGAAATCTAATGATAAGTATTCGTAGCAAGCACTAAAATATAAGTTAGAATATCCAAAATGTTAGTAATAATATAATAATTACGAATCTGTATTCGGTTTGTCAAGATATGCTTGTAGATAAAAGTTAGCCTATAGAAAAGTGAAGAAGTAAAGTAAGAAAAGAAATCTAATGATAAGTATTCGTAGCAAGCACTAAAATATAAGTTAGAATATCCAAAATGTTAGTAATAATATAATAATTACGAATCTGTATTCGGTTTGTCAAGATATGCTTGTAGATGAAAGTTAGCCTATAGAAAAGTGAAGAAGTAAAGTAAGAAAAGAAGATAGAGTTTCAGTTTTAAGGAGTATGCTTTGAGAAGTAATAAGTATTTAGAAAAGTGAAGAAGTAAAGTAAGAAAAGAATATCTAATGATAAGTTTTAATAGCAATCATTAAAATATAAGATAGAATATCCAAAATATTATTTATATTATTATAATTACGAATCTGTATTCGGTTTGTCAAGATATGCTTGTAGATGAAAGTTAGCCTATAGAAAAGTGAAGAAGTAAAGTAAGAAAAGAAATCTAATGATAAGTATTCGTAGCAAGCACTAAAATATAAGTTAGAATATCCAAAATGTTAGTAATAATATAATAATTACGAATCTGTATTCGGTTTGTCAAGATATGCTTGTAGATAAAAGTTAGCCTATAGAAAAGTGAAGAAGTAAAGTAAGAAAAGAAATCTAATGATAAGTATTCGTAGCAAGCACTAAAATATAAGTTAGAATATCCAAAATGTTAGTAATAATATAATAATTACGAATCTGTATTCGGTTTGTCAAGATATGCTTGTAGATGAAAGTTAGCCTATAGAAAAGTGAAGAAGTAAAGTAAGAAAAGAAGATAGAGTTTCAGTTTTAAGGAGTATGCTTTGAGAAGTAATAAGTATTTAGAAAAGTGAAGAAGTAAAGTAAGAAAAGAATATCTAATGATAAGTTTTAATAGCAATCATTAAAATATAAGATAGAATATCCAAAATATTATTTATATTATTATAATTACGAATCTGTATTCGGTTTGTCAAGATATGCTTGTAGATGAAAGTTAGCCTATAGAAAAGTGAAGAAGTAAAGTAAGAAAAGAAATCTAATGATAAGTATTCGTAGCAAGCACTAAAATATAAGTTAGAATATCCAAAATGTTAGTAATAATATAATAATTACGAATCTGTATTCGGTTTGTCAAGATATGCTTGTAGATAAAAGTTAGCCTATAGAAAAGTGAAGAAGTAAAGTAAGAAAAGAAATCTAATGATAAGTATTCGTAGCAAGCACTAAAATATAAGTTAGAATATCCAAAATGTTAGTAATAATATAATAATTACGAATCTGTATTCGGTTTGTCAAGATATGCTTGTAGATGAAAGTTAGCCTATAGAAAAGTGAAGAAGTAAAGTAAGAAAAGAAGATAGAGTTTCAGTTTTAAGGAGTATGCTTTGAGAAGTAATAAGTATTTAGAAAAGTGAAGAAGTAAAGTAAGAAAAGAATATCTAATGATAAGTTTTAATAGCAATCATTAAAATATAAGTTAGAATATCCAAAATGTTAGTAATAATATAATAATTACGAATCTGTATTCGGTTTGTCAAGATATGCTTGTAGATGAAAGTTAGCCTATAGAAAAGTGAAGAAGTAAAGTAAGAAAAGAAGATAGAGTTTCAGTTTTAAGGAGTATGCTTTGAGAAGTAATAAGTATTTAGAAAAGTGAAGAAGTAAAGTAAGAAAAGAAATCTAATGATAAGTATTCGTAGCAAGCACTAAAATATAAGTTAGAATATCCAAAATGTTAGTAATAATATAATAATTACGAATCTGTATTCGGTTTGTCAAGATATGCTTGTAGATAAAAGTTAGCCTATAGAAAAGTGAAGAAGTAAAGTAAGAAAAGAATATCTAATGATAAGTTTTAATAGCAATCATTAAAATATAAGATAGAATATCCAAAATATTATTTATATTATTATAATTACGAATCTGTATTCGGTTTGTCAAGATATGCTTGTAGATAAAAGTTAGCCTATAGAAAAGTGAAGAAGTAAAGTAAGAAAAGAATATCTAATGATAAGTTTTAATAGCAATCATTAAAATATAAGATAGAATATCCAAAATATTATTTATATTATTATAATTACGAAACTGTATTCGGTTTGTCAAGATATGCTTGTAGATGAAAGTTAGCCTATAGAAAAGTGAAGAAGTAAAGTAAGAAAAGAATATCTAATGATAAGTTTTAATAGCAATCATTAAAATATAAGATAGAATATCCAAAATATTATTTATATTATTATAATTACGAATCTGTATTCGGTTTGTCAAGATATGCTTGTAGATAAAAGTTAGCCTATAGAAAAGTGAAGAAGTAAAGTAAGAAAAGAATATCTAATGATAAGTTTTAATAGCAATCATTAAAATATAAGATAGAATATCCAAAATATTATTTATATTATTATAATTACGAATCTGTATTCGGTTTGTCAAGATATGCTTGTAGATAAAAGTTAGCCTATAGAAAAGTGAAGAAGTAAAGTAAGAAAAGAAATCTAATGATAAGTATTCGTAGCAAGCACTAAAATATAAGTTAGAATATCCAAAATGTTAGTAATAATATAATAATTACGAATCTGTATTCGGTTTGTCAAGATATGCTTGTAGATGAAAGTTAGCCTATAGAAAAGTGAAGAAGTAAAGTAAGAAAAGAAATCTAATGATAAGTATTCGTAGCAAGCACTAAAATATAAGTTAGAATATCCAAAATGTTAGTAATAATATAATAATTACGAATCTGTATTCGGTTTGTCAAGATATGCTTGTAGATAAAAGTTAGCCTATAGAAAAGTGAAGAAGTAAAGTAAGAAAAGAAATCTAATGATAAGTATTCGTAGCAAGCACTAAAATATAAGTTAGAATATCCAAAATGTTAGTAATAATATAATAATTACGAATCTGTATTCGGTTTGTCAAGATATGCTTGTAGATAAAAGTTAGCCTATAGAAAAGTGAAGAAGTAAAGTAAGAAAAGAAATCTAATGATAAGTATTCGTAGCAAGCACTAAAATATAAGTTAGAATATCCAAAATGTTAGTAATAATATAATAATTACGAATCTGTATTCGGTTTGTCAAGATATGCTTGTAGATAAAAGTTAGCCTATAGAAAAGTGAAGAAGTAAAGTAAGAAAAGAATATCTAATGATAAGTTTTAATAGCAATCATTAAAATATAAGATAGAATATCCAAAATATTATTTATATTATTATAATTACGAATCTGTATTCGGTTTGTCAAGATATGCTTGTAGATAAAAGTTAGCCTATAGAAAAGTGAAGAAGTAAAGTAAGAAAAGAAATCTAATGATAAGTATTCGTAGCAATCATTAAAATATAAGATAGAATATCCAAAATATTATTTATATTATTATAATTACGAATCTGTATTCGGTTTGTCAAGATATGCTTGTAGATAAAAGTTAGCCTATAGAAAAGTGAAGAAGTAAAGTAAGAAAAGAATATCTAATGATAAGTTTTAATAGCAATCATTAAAATATAAGATAGAATATCCAAAATATTATTTATATTATTATAATTACGAAACTGTATTCGGTTTGTCAAGATATGCTTGTAGATGAAAGTTAGCCTATAGAAAAGTGAAGAAGTAAAGTAAGAAAAGAATATCTAATGATAAGTTTTAATAGCAATCATTAAAATATAAGATAGAATATCCAAAATATTATTTATATTATTATAATTACGAATCTGTATTCGGTTTGTCAAGATATGCTTGTAGATAAAAGTTAGCCTATAGAAAAGTGAAGAAGTAAAGTAAGAAAAGAATATCTAATGATAAGTTTTAATAGCAATCATTAAAATATAAGATAGAATATCCAAAATATTATTTATATTATTATAATTACGAATCTGTATTCGGTTTGTCAAGATATGCTTGTAGATAAAAGTTAGCCTATAGAAAAGTGAAGAAGTAAAGTAAGAAAAGAAATCTAATGATAAGTATTCGTAGCAATCATTAAAATATAAGATAGAATATCCAAAATATTATTTATATTATTATAATTACGAATCTGTATTCGGTTTGTCAAGATATGCTTGTAGATAAAAGTTAGCCTATAGAAAAGTGAAGAAGTAAAGTAAGAAAAGAATATCTAATGATAAGTTTTAATAGCAATCATTAAAATATAAGATAGAATATCCAAAATATTATTTATATTATTATAATTACGAAACTGTATTCGGTTTGTCAAGATATGCTTGTAGATGAAAGTTAGCCTATAGAAAAGTGAAGAAGTAAAGTAAGAAAAGAATATCTAATGATAAGTTTTAATAGCAATCATTAAAATATAAGATAGAATATCCAAAATATTATTTATATTATTATAATTACGAATCTGTATTCGGTTTGTCAAGATATGCTTGTAGATAAAAGTTAGCCTATAGAAAAGTGAAGAAGTAAAGTAAGAAAAGAATATCTAATGATAAGTTTTAATAGCAATCATTAAAATATAAGATAGAATATCCAAAATATTATTTATATTATTATAATTACGAATCTGTATTCGGTTTGTCAAGATATGCTTGTAGATAAAAGTTAGCCTATAGAAAAGTGAAGAAGTAAAGTAAGAAAAGAAATCTAATGATAAGTATTCGTAGCAAGCACTAAAATATAAGTTAGAATATCCAAAATGTTAGTAATAATATAATAATTACGAATCTGTATTCGGTTTGTCAAGATATGCTTGTAGATAAAAGTTAGCCTATAGAAAAGTGAAGAAGTAAAGTAAGAAAAGAAATCTAATGATAAGTATTCGTAGCAAGCACTAAAATATAAGTTAGAATATCCAAAATGTTAGTAATAATATAATAATTACGAATCTGTATTCGGTTTGTCAAGATATGCTTGTAGATAAAAGTTAGCCTATAGAAAAGTGAAGAAGTAAAGTAAGAAAAGAATATCTAATGATAAGTTTTAATAGCAATCATTAAAATATAAGATAGAATATCCAAAATATTATTTATATTATTATAATTACGAATCTGTATTCGGTTTGTCAAGATATGCTTGTAGATAAAAGTTAGCCTATAGAAAAGTGAAGAAGTAAAGTAAGAAAAGAAATCTAATGATAAGTATTCGTAGCAATCATTAAAATATAAGATAGAATATCCAAAATATTATTTATATTATTATAATTACGAATCTGTATTCGGTTTGTCAAGATATGCTTGTAGATAAAAGTTAGCCTATAGAAAAGTGAAGAAGTAAAGTAAGAAAAGAATATCTAATGATAAGTTTTAATAGCAATCATTAAAATATAAGATAGAATATCCAAAATATTATTTATATTATTATAATTACGAAACTGTATTCGGTTTGTCAAGATATGCTTGTAGATGAAAGTTAGCCTATAGAAAAGTGAAGAAGTAAAGTAAGAAAAGAATATCTAATGATAAGTTTTAATAGCAATCATTAAAATATAAGATAGAATATCCAAAATATTATTTATATTATTATAATTACGAATCTGTATTCGGTTTGTCAAGATATGCTTGTAGATAAAAGTTAGCCTATAGAAAAGTGAAGAAGTAAAGTAAGAAAAGAATATCTAATGATAAGTTTTAATAGCAATCATTAAAATATAAGATAGAATATCCAAAATATTATTTATATTATTATAATTACGAATCTGTATTCGGTTTGTCAAGATATGCTTGTAGATAAAAGTTAGCCTATAGAAAAGTGAAGAAGTAAAGTAAGAAAAGAAATCTAATGATAAGTATTCGTAGCAAGCACTAAAATATAAGTTAGAATATCCAAAATGTTAGTAATAATATACTAAAATATAATTACGAATCTGTATTCGGTTTGTCAAGATATGCTTGTAGATAAAAGTTAGCCTATAGAAAAGTGAAGAAGTAAAGTAAGAAAAGAAATCTAATGATAAGTATTCGTAGCAAGCACTAAAATATAAGTTAGAATATCCAAAATGTTAGTAATAATATAATAATTACGAATCTGTATTCGGTTTGTCAAGATATGCTTGTAGATAAAAGTTAGCCTATAGAAAAGTGAAGAAGTAAAGTAAGAAAAGAATATCTAATGATAAGTATTCGTAGCAAGCACTAAAATATAAGTTAGAATATCCAAAATATTATTTATATTATTATAATTACGAATCTGTATTCGGTTTGTCAAGATATGCTTGTAGATAAAAGTTAGCCTATAGAAAAGTGAAGAAGTAAAGTAAGAAAAGAATATCTAATGATAAGTTTTAATAGCAATCATTAAAATATAAGATAGAATATCCAAAATATTATTTATATTATTATAATTACGAATCTGTATTCGGTTTGTCAAGATATGCTTGTAGATAAAAGTTAGCCTATAGAAAAGTGAAGAAGTAAAGTAAGAAAAGAAATCTAATGATAAGTATTCGTAGCAATCATTAAAATATAAGATAGAATATCCAAAATATTATTTATATTATTATAATTACGAATCTGTATTCGGTTTGTCAAGATATGCTTGTAGATAAAAGTTAGCCTATAGAAAAGTGAAGAAGTAAAGTAAGAAAAGAATATCTAATGATAAGTTTTAATAGCAATCATTAAAATATAAGATAGAATATCCAAAATATTATTTATATTATTATAATTACGAAACTGTATTCGGTTTGTCAAGATATGCTTGTAGATGAAAGTTAGCCTATAGAAAAGTGAAGAAGTAAAGTAAGAAAAGAATATCTAATGATAAGTTTTAATAGCAATCATTAAAATATAAGATAGAATATCCAAAATATTATTTATATTATTATAATTACGAATCTGTATTCGGTTTGTCAAGATATGCTTGTAGATAAAAGTTAGCCTATAGAAAAGTGAAGAAGTAAAGTAAGAAAAGAATATCTAAAAAGTTTTAATAGCAATCATTAAAATATAAGATTAGCCTATAGAAAAGTGAAGAAGTAAAGTAAGAAAAGAATATCTAATGATAAGTTTTAATAGCAATCATTAAAATATAAGATAGAATATCCAAAATATTATTTATATTATTATAATTACGAATCTGTATTCGGTTTGTCAAGATATGCTTGTAGATAAAAGTTAGCCTATAGAAAAGTGAAGAAGTAAAGTAAGAAAAGAAATCTAATGATAAGTATTCGTAGCAAGCACTAAAATATAAGTTAGAATATCCAAAATGTTAGTAATAATATAATAATTACGAATCTGTATTCGGTTTGTCAAGATATGCTTGTAGATAAAAGTTAGCCTATAGAAAAGTGAAGAAGTAAAGTAAGAAAAGAAATCTAATGATAAGTATTCGTAGCAAGCACTAAAATATAAGTTAGAATATCCAAAATGTTAGTAATAATATAATAATTACGAATCTGTATTCGGTTTGTCAAGATATGCTTGTAGATAAAAGTTAGCCTATAGAAAAGTGAAGAAGTAAAGTAAGAAAAGAATATCTAATGATAAGTTTTAATAGCAATCATTAAAATATAAGATAGAATATCCAAAATATTATTTATATTATTATAATTACGAATCTGTATTCGGTTTGTCAAGATATGCTTGTAGATAAAAGTTAGCCTATAGAAAAGTGAAGAAGTAAAGTAAGAAAAGAAATCTAATGATAAGTATTCGTAGCAATCATTAAAATATAAGATAGAATATCCAAAATATTATTTATATTATTATAATTACGAATCTGTATTCGGTTTGTCAAGATATGCTTGTAGATAAAAGTTAGCCTATAGAAAAGTGAAGAAGTAAAGTAAGAAAAGAATATCTAATGATAAGTTTTAATAGCAATCATTAAAATATAAGATAGAATATCCAAAATATTATTTATATTATTATAATTACGAAACTGTATTCGGTTTGTCAAGATATGCTTGTAGATGAAAGTTAGCCTATAGAAAAGTGAAGAAGTAAAGTAAGAAAAGAATATCTAATGATAAGTTTTAATAGCAATCATTAAAATATAAGATAGAATATCCAAAATATTATTTATATTATTATAATTACGAATCTGTATTCGGTTTGTCAAGATATGCTTGTAGATAAAAGTTAGCCTATAGAAAAGTGAAGAAGTAAAGTAAGAAAAGAATATCTAATGATAAGTTTTAATAGCAATCATTAAAATATAAGATAGAATATCCAAAATATTATTTATATTATTATAATTACGAATCTGTATTCGGTTTGTCAAGATATGCTTGTAGATAAAAGTTAGCCTATAGAAAAGTGAAGAAGTAAAGTAAGAAAAGAAATCTAATGATAAGTATTCGTAGCAAGCACTAAAATATAAGTTAGAATATCCAAAATGTTAGTAATAATATAATAATTACGAATCTGTATTCGGTTTGTCAAGATATGCTTGTAGATAAAAGTTAGCCTATAGAAAAGTGAAGAAGTAAAGTAAGAAAAGAAATCTAATGATAAGTATTCGTAGCAAGCACTAAAATATAAGTTAGAATATCCAAAATGTTAGTAATAATATAATAATTACGAATCTGTATTCGGTTTGTCAAGATATGCTTGTAGATAAAAGTTAGCCTATAGAAAAGTGAAGAAGTAAAGTAAGAAAAGAATATCTAATGATAAGTTTTAATAGCAATCATTAAAATATAAGATAGAATATCCAAAATATTATTTATATTATTATAATTACGAATCTGTATTCGGTTTGTCAAGATATGCTTGTAGATAAAAGTTAGCCTATAGAAAAGTGAAGAAGTAAAGTAAGAAAAGAAATCTAATGATAAGTATTCGTAGCAATCATTAAAATATAAGATAGAATATCCAAAATATTATTTATATTATTATAATTACGAATCTGTATTCGGTTTGTCAAGATATGCTTGTAGATAAAAGTTAGCCTATAGAAAAGTGAAGAAGTAAAGTAAGAAAAGAATATCTAATGATAAGTTTTAATAGCAATCATTAAAATATAAGATAGAATATCCAAAATATTATTTATATTATTATAATTACGAAACTGTATTCGGTTTGTCAAGATATGCTTGTAGATGAAAGTTAGCCTATAGAAAAGTGAAGAAGTAAAGTAAGAAAAGAATATCTAATGATAAGTTTTAATAGCAATCATTAAAATATAAGATAGAATATCCAAAATATTATTTATATTATATAATTACGAATCTGTATTCGGTTTGTCAAGATATGCTTGTAGATAAAAGTTAGCCTATAGAAAAGTGAAGAAGTAAAGTAAGAAAAGAAATCTAATGATAAGTATTCGTAGCAATCATTAAAATATAAGATAGAATATCCAAAATATTATTTATATTATTATAATTACGAATCTGTATTCGGTTTGTCAAGATATGCTTGTAGATAAAAGTTAGCCTATAGAAAAGTGAAGAAGTAAAGTAAGAAAAGAATATCTAATGATAAGTTTTAATAGCAATCATTAAAATATAAGATAGAATATCCAAAATATTATTTATATTATTATAATTACGAAACTGTATTCGGTTTGTCAAGATATGCTTGTAGATGAAAGTTAGCCTATAGAAAAGTGAAGAAGTAAAGTAAGAAAAGAATATCTAATGATAAGTTTTAATAGCAATCATTAAAATATAAGATAGAATATCCAAAATATTATTTATATTATTATAATTACGAATCTGTATTCGGTTTGTCAAGATATGCTTGTAGATAAAAGTTAGCCTATAGAAAAGTGAAGAAGTAAAGTAAGAAAAGAATATCTAATGATAAGTTTTAATAGCAATCATTAAAATATAAGATAGAATATCCAAAATATTATTTATATTATTATAATTACGAATCTGTATTCGGTTTGTCAAGATATGCTTGTAGATAAAAGTTAGCCTATAGAAAAGTGAAGAAGTAAAGTAAGAAAAGAAATCTAATGATAAGTATTCGTAGCAAGCACTAAAATATAAGTTAGAATATCCAAAATGTTAGTAATAATATAATAATTACGAATCTGTATTCGGTTTGTCAAGATATGCTTGTAGATAAAAGTTAGCCTATAGAAAAGTGAAGAAGTAAAGTAAGAAAAGAAATCTAATGATAAGTATTCGTAGCAAGCACTAAAATATAAGTTAGAATATCCAAAATGTTAGTAATAATATAATAATTACGAATCTGTATTCGGTTTGTCAAGATATGCTTGTAGATAAAAGTTAGCCTATAGAAAAGTGAAGAAGTAAAGTAAGAAAAGAATATCTAATGATA
This sequence comes from Loxodes magnus, assembly GCA_946699065.1. NCBI lineage: Eukaryota > Ciliophora > Karyorelictea > Loxodida > Loxodidae > Loxodes > Loxodes magnus. The sequence goes on from CAMPDV010007438.1 coordinate 12,004, forward strand.
AGTTTTAATAGCAATCATTAAAATATAAGATAGAATATCCAAAATATTATTTATATTATTATAATTACGAATCTGTATTCGGTTTGTCAAGATATGCTTGTAGATAAAAGTTAGCCTATAGAAAAGTGAAGAAGTAAAGTAAGAAAAGAATATCTAATGATAAGTTTTAATAGCAATCATTAAAATATAAGATAGAATATCCAAAATATTATTTATATTATTATAATTACGAATCTGTATTCGGTTTGTCAAGATATGCTTGTAGATGAAAGTTGTAGATAAAAGTTAGCCTATAGAAAAGTGAAGAAGTAAAGTAAGAAAAGAATATCTAATGATAAGTTTTAATAGCAATCATTAAAATATAAGATAGAATATCCAAAATATTATTTATATTATTATAATTACGAAACTGTATTCGGTTTGTCAAGATATGCTTGTAGATGAAAGTTAGCCTATAGAAAAGTGAAGAAGTAAAGTAAGAAAAGAATATCTAATGATAAGTTTTAATAGCAATCATTAAAATATAAGATAGAATATCCAAAATATTATTTATATTATTATAATTACGAATCTGTATTCGGTTTGTCAAGATATGCTTGTAGATAAAAGTTAGCCTATAGAAAAGTGAAGAAGTAAAGTAAGAAAAGAAATCTAATGATAAGTATTCGTAGCAAGCATTAAAATATAAGTTAGAATATCCAAAATAGTTAGTAATTAGTATATAATAATTACGAATCTGTATTCGGTTTGTCAAGATATGCTTGTAGATGAAAGTTAGCCTATAGAAAAGTGAAGAAGTAAAGTAAGAAAAGAATATCTAATGATAAGTTTTAATAGCAATCATTAAAATATAAGATAGAATATCCAAAATATTATTTATATTATTATAATTACGAATCTGTATTCGGTTTGTCAAGATATGCTTGTAGATAAAAGTTAGCCTATAGAAAAGTGAAGAAGTAAAGTAAGAAAAGAATATCTAATGATAAGTTTTAATAGCAATCATTAAAATATAAGATAGAATATCCAAAATGTTAGTAATATTATTATAATTACGAAACTGTATTCGGTTTGTCAAGATATGCTTGTAGATGAAAGTTAGCCTATAGAAAAGTGAAGAAGTAAAGTAAGAAAAGAAGATAGAGTTTCAGTTTTAAGGAGTATGCTTTGAGAAGTAATAAGTATTTAGAAAAGTGAAGAAGTAAAGTAAGAAAAGAATATCTAATGATAAGTTTTAATAGCAATCATTAAAATATAAGTTAGAATATCCAAAATGTTAGTAATAATATAATAATTACGAATCTGTATTCGGTTTGTCAAGATATGCTTGTAGATGAAAGTTAGCCTATAGAAAAGTGAAGAAGTAAAGTAAGAAAAGAAATCTAATGATAAGTATTCGTAGCAAGCACTAAAATATAAGTTAGAATATCCAAAATGTTAGTAATAATATAATAATTACGAATCTGTATTCGGTTTGTCAAGATATGCTTGTAGATAAAAGTTAGCCTATAGAAAAGTGAAGAAGTAAAGTAAGAAAAGAAATCTAATGATAAGTTTTCGTAGCAAGCACTAAAATATAAGTTAGAATATCCAAAATGTTAGTAATAATATAATAATTACGAATCTGTATTCGGTTTGTCAAGATATGCTTGTAGATGAAAGTTAGCCTATAGAAAAGTGAAGAAGTAAAGTAAGAAAAGAAGATAGAGTTTCAGTTTTAAGGAGTATGCTTTGAGAAGTAATAAGTATTTAGAAAAGTGAAGAAGTAAAGTAAGAAAAGAATATCTAATGATAAGTATTAATAGCAATCATT
>CAMPDV010007439.1:0-16694 GCA_946699065.1 Loxodes magnus
GTAGAAAAGCAAGTAAAAGAGTTTGAAGATCATAATTGAAAGTAATAATAGAAAATGAGAAAGAGAGATGAGATTTCAAAGAAAAGTGAAGTAGAAAAGCAAGTAAAAGAGTTTGAAGATCATAATTGAAAGTAATAATAGAAAATGAGAAAGAGAGATGAGATTTCAAAGAAAAGTGAAGTAGAAAAGCAAGTAAAAGAGTTTGAAGATCATAATTGAAAGTAATAATAGATGAGAGATGAGATTTCAAAGAAAAGTGAAGTAGAAAAGCAAGTAAAAGAGTTTGAAGATCATAATTGAAAGTAATAATAGAAAATGAGAAAGAGAGATGAGATTTCAAAGAAAAGTGAAGTAGAAAAGCAAGTAAAAGAGTTTGAAGATCATAATTGAAAGTAATAATAGAAAATGAGAAAGAGAGATGAGATTTCAAAGAAAAGTGAAGTAGAATAGCAAGTAAAAGAGTCTGAAGATCATAATTGAAAGTAATAATAGAAGAAAGATGAGATTTCAAAGAAAAGTGAAGTAGAAAAGCAAGTAAAAGAGTTTGAAGATCATAATTGAAAGTAATAATAGAAGAAAGATGAGATTTCAAAGAAAAGTGAAGTAGAAAAGCAAGTAAAAGAGTCTGAAGATCATAATTGAAAGTAATAATAGAAAATGAGAAAGAGAGATGAGATTTCAAAGAAAAGTGAAGTAGAAAAGCAAGTAAAAGAGTCTGAAGATCATAATTGAAAGTAATAATAGAAAATGAGAAAGAGAGATGAGATTTCAAAGAAAAGTGAAGTAGAAAAGCAAGTAAAAGAGTTTGAAGATCATAATTGAAAGTAATAATAGAAAATGAGAAAGAGAGATGAGATTTCAAAGAAAAGTGAAGTAGAAAAGCAAGTAAAAGAGTTTGAAGATCATAATTGAAAGTAATAATAGAAAATGAGAAAGAGAGATGAGATTTCAAAGAAAAGTGAAGTAGAAAAGCAAGTAAAAGAGTTTGAAGATCATAATTGAAAGTAATAATAGAAAATGAGAAAGAGAGATGAGATTTCAAAGAAAAGTGAAGTAGAAAAGCAAGTAAAAGAGTCTGAAGATCATAATTGAAAGTAATAATAGAAGAAAGATGAGATTTCAAAGAAAAGTGAAGTAGAAAAGCAAGTAAAAGAGTCTGAAGATCATAATTGAAAGTAATAATAGAAGAAAGATGAGATTTCAAAGAAAAGTGAAGTAGAAAAGCAAGTAAAAGAGTCTGAAGATCATAATTGAAAGTAATAATAGAAAATGAGAAAGAGAGATGAGATTTCAAAGAAAAGTGAAGTAGAAAAGCAAGTAAAAGAGTTTGAAGATCATAATTGAAAGTAATAATAGAAAATGAGAAAGAGAGATGAGATTTCAAAGAAAAGTGAAGTAGAAAAGCAAGTAAAAGAGTCTGAAGATCATAATTGAAAGTAATAATAGAAAATGAGAAAGAGAGATGAGAATTCAAAGAAAAGTGAAGTAGAAAAGCAAGTAAAAGAGTTTGAAGATCATAATTGAAAGTAATAATAGAAAATGAGAAAGAGAGATGAGATTTCAAAGAAAAGTGAAGTAGAAAAGCAAGTAAAAGAGTTTGAAGATCATAATTGAAAGTAATAATAGAAAATGAGAAAGAGAGATGAGATTTCAAAGAAAAGTGAAGTAGAAAAGCAAGTAAAAGAGTCTGAAGATCATAATTGAAAGTAATAATAGAAAATGAGAAAGAGAGATGAGATTTCAAAGAAAAGTGAAGTAGAAAAGCAAGTAAAAGAGTTTGAAGATCATAATTGAAAGTAATAATAGAAAATGAGAAAGAGAGATGAGATTTCAAAGAAAAGTGAAGTAGAAAAGCAAGTAAAAGAGTTTGAAGATCATAATTGAAAGTAATAATAGAAAATGAGAAAGAGAGATGAGATTTCAAAGAAAAGTGAAGTAGAAAAGCAAGTAAAAGAGTTTGAAGATCATAATTGAAAGTAATAATAGAAAATGAGAAAGAGAGATGAGATTTCAAAGAAAAGTGAAGTAGAAAAGCAAGTAAAAGAGTCTGAAGATCATAATTGAAAGTAATAATAGAAAATGAGAAAGAGAGATGAGATTTCAAAGAAAAGTGAAGTAGAAAAGCAAGTAAAAGAGTTTGAAGATCATAATTGAAAGTAATAATAGAAAATGAGAAAGAGAGATGAGATTTCAAAGAAAAGTGAAGTAGAAAAGCAAGTAAAAGAGTTTGAAGATCATAATTGAAAGTAATAATAGAAAATGAGATTTCAAAGAAAAGTGAAGTAGAAAAGCAAGTAAAAGAGTTTGAAGATCATAATTGAAAGTAATAATAGAAAATGAGAAAGAGAGATGAGATTTCAAAGAAAAGTGAAGTAGAAAAGCAAGTAAAAGAGTTTGAAGATCATAATTGAAAGTAATAATAGAAAATGAGATTTCAAAGAAAAGTGAAGTAGAAAAGCAAGTAAAAGAGTCTGAAGATCATAATTGAAAGTAATAATAGAAAATGAGAAAGAGAGATGAGATTTCAAAGAAAAGTGAAGTAGAATAGCAAGTAAAAGAGTTTGAAGATCATAATTGAAAGTAATAATAGAAAATGAGAAAGAAAAATGAGATTTCAAAGAAAAGTGAAGTAGAAAAGCAAGTAAAAGAGTTTGAAGATCATAATTGAAAGTAATAATAGAAAATGAGAAAGAGAGATGAGATTTCAAAGAAAAGTGAAGTAGAAAAGCAAGTAAAAGAGTCTGAAGATCATAATTGAAAGTAATAATAGAAAATGAGAAAGAGAGATGAGATTTCAAAGAAAAGTGAAGTAGAAAAGCAAGTAAAAGAGTTTGAAGATCATAATTGAAAGTAATAATAGAAAATGAGAAAGAGAGATGAGATTTCAAAGAAAAGTGAAGTAGAAAAGCAAGTAAAAGAGTCTGAAGATCATAATTGAAAGTAATAATAGAAAATGAGAAAGAGAGATGAGATTTCAAAGAAAAGTGAAGTAGAATAGCAAGTAAAAGAGTTTGAAGATCATAATTGAAAGTAATAATAGAAAATGAGAAAGAAAAATGAGATTTCAAAGAAAAGTGAAGTAGAAAAGCAAGTAAAAGAGTTTGAAGATCATAATTGAAAGTAATAATAGAAAATGAGAAAGAGAGATGAGATTTCAAAGAAAAGTGAAGTAGAAAAGCAAGTAAAAGAGTTTGAAGATCATAATTGAAAGTAATAATAGAAAATGAGAAAGAGAGATGAAATTTCAAAGAAAAGTGATGTAGAAAAGCAAGTAAAAGAGTTTGAAGATCATAATTGAAAGTAATAATAGAAAATGAGAAAGAGAGATGAGATTTCAAAGAAAAGTGAAGTAGAAAAGCAAGTAAAAGAGTTTGAAGATCATAATTGAAAGTAATAATAGAAAATGAGAAAGAGAGATGAGATTTCAAAGAAAAGTGAAGTAGAAAAGCAAGTAAAAGAGTCTGAAGATCATAATTGAAAGTAATAATAGAAAATGAGAAAGAGAGATGAGATTTCAAAGAAAAGTGAAGTAGAAAAGCAAGTAAAAGAGTTTGAAGATCATAATTGAAAGTAATAATAGAAGAAAAATGAGATTTCAAAGAAAAGTGAAGTAGAAAAGCAAGTAAAAGAGTTTGAAGATCATAATTGAAAGTAATAATAGAAATGAGAAAGAGAGATGAGATTTCAAAGAAAAGTGAAGTAGAAAAGCAAGTAAATGAGTTTGAAGATCATAATTGAAAGTAATAATAGAAAATGAGAAAGAGAGATGAAATTTCAAAGAAAAGTGAAGTAGAAAAGCAAGTAAAAGAGTTTGAAGATCATAATTGAAAGTAATAATAGAAAATGAGAAAGAGAGATGAGATTTCAAAGAAAAGTGAAGTAGAAAAGCAAGTAAAAGAGTTTGAAGATCATAATTGAAAGTAATAATAGAAAATGAGAAAGAGAGATGAGATTTCAAAGAAAAGTGAAGTAGAAAAGCAAGTAAAAGAGTTTGAAGATCATAATTGAAAGTAATAATAGAAAATGAGAAAGAGAGATGAGATTTCAAAGAAAAGTGAAGTAGAAAAGCAAGTAAAAGAGTTTGAAGATCATAATTGAAAGTAATAATAGAAGAAAGATGAGATTTCAAAGAAAAGTGAAGTAGAATAGCAAGTAAAAGAGTCTGAAGATCATAATTGAAAGTAATAATAGAAAATGAGAAAGAGAGATGAGATTTCAAAGAAAAGTGAAGTAGAAAAGCAAGTAAAAGAGTTTGAAGATCATAATTGAAAGTAATAATAGAAAATGAGATTTCAAAGAAAAGTGAAGTAGAAAAGCAAGTAAAAGAGTTTGAAGATCATAATTGAAAGTAATAATAGAAATGAGAAAGAGAGATGAGATTTCAAAGAAAAGTGAAGTAGAAAAGCAAGTAAAAGAGTCTGAAGATCATAATTGAAAGTAATAATAGAAAATGAGAAAGAGAGATGAGATTTCAAAGAAAAGTGAAGTAGAAAAGCAAGTAAAAGAGTCTGAAGATCATAATTGAAAGTAATAATAGAAAATGAGAAAGAGAGATGAGATTTCAAAGAAAAGTGAAGTAGAAAAGCAAGTAAAAGAGTTTGAAGATCATAATTGAAAGTAATAATAGAAAATGAGAAAGAGAGATGAGATTTCAAAGAAAAGTGAAGTAGAAAAGCAAGTAAAAGAGTTTGAAGATCATAATTGAAAGTAATAATAGAAAATGAGAAAGAGAGATGAGATTTCAAAGAAAAGTGAAGTAGAAAAGCAAGTAAAAGAGTTTGAAGATCATAATTGAAAGTAATAATAGAAAATGAGAAAGAGAGATGAGATTTCAAAGAAAAGTGAAGTAGAAAAGCAAGTAAAAGAGTCTGAAGATCATAATTGAAAGTAATAATAGAAAATGAGAAAGAGAGATGAGATTTCAAAGAAAAGTGAAGTAGAAAAGCAAGTAAAAGAGTTTGAAGATCATAATTGAAAGTAATAATAGAAAATGAGAAAGAGAGATGAGATTTCAAAGAAAAGTGAAGTAGAAAAGCAAGTAAAAGAGTTTGAAGATCATAATTGAAAGTAATAATAGAAAATGAGATTTCAAAGAAAAGTGAAGTAGAAAAGCAAGTAAAAGAGTTTGAAGATCATAATTGAAAGTAATAATAGAAAATGAGAAAGAGAGATGAGATTTCAAAGAAAAGTGAAGTAGAAAAGCAAGTAAAAGAGTTTGAAGATCATAATTGAAAGTAATAATAGAAAATGAGATTTCAAAGAAAAGTGAAGTAGAAAAGCAAGTAAAAGAGTCTGAAGATCATAATTGAAAGTAATAATAGAAAATGAGAAAGAGAGATGAGATTTCAAAGAAAAGTGAAGTAGAATAGCAAGTAAAAGAGTTTGAAGATCATAATTGAAAGTAATAATAGAAAATGAGAAAGAAAAATGAGATTTCAAAGAAAAGTGAAGTAGAAAAGCAAGTAAAAGAGTTTGAAGATCATAATTGAAAGTAATAATAGAAAATGAGAAAGAGAGATGAGATTTCAAAGAAAAGTGAAGTAGAAAAGCAAGTAAAAGAGTCTGAAGATCATAATTGAAAGTAATAATAGAAAATGAGAAAGAGAGATGAGATTTCAAAGAAAAGTGAAGTAGAAAAGCAAGTAAAAGAGTTTGAAGATCATAATTGAAAGTAATAATAGAAAATGAGAAAGAGAGATGAGATTTCAAAGAAAAGTGAAGTAGAAAAGCAAGTAAAAGAGTCTGAAGATCATAATTGAAAGTAATAATAGAAAATGAGAAAGAGAGATGAGATTTCAAAGAAAAGTGAAGTAGAATAGCAAGTAAAAGAGTTTGAAGATCATAATTGAAAGTAATAATAGAAAATGAGAAAGAAAAATGAGATTTCAAAGAAAAGTGAAGTAGAAAAGCAAGTAAAAGAGTTTGAAGATCATAATTGAAAGTAATAATAGAAAATGAGAAAGAGAGATGAGATTTCAAAGAAAAGTGAAGTAGAAAAGCAAGTAAAAGAGTCTGAAGATCATAATTGAAAGTAATAATAGAAAATGAGAAAGAGAGATGAGATTTCAAAGAAAAGTGAAGTAGAATAGCAAGTAAAAGAGTTTGAAGATCATAATTGAAAGTAATAATAGAAAATGAGAAAGAAAAATGAGATTTCAAAGAAAAGTGAAGTAGAAAAGCAAGTAAAAGAGTTTGAAGATCATAATTGAAAGTAATAATAGAAAATGAGAAAGAGAGATGAGATTTCAAAGAAAAGTGAAGTAGAAAAGCAAGTAAAAGAGTTTGAAGATCATAATTGAAAGTAATAATAGAAAATGAGAAAGAGAGATGAAATTTCAAAGAAAAGTGATGTAGAAAAGCAAGTAAAAGAGTTTGAAGATCATAATTGAAAGTAATAATAGAAAATGAGAAAGAGAGATGAGATTTCAAAGAAAAGTGAAGTAGAAAAGCAAGTAAAAGAGTTTGAAGATCATAATTGAAAGTAATAATAGAAAATGAGAAAGAGAGATGAGATTTCAAAGAAAAGTGAAGTAGAAAAGCAAGTAAAAGAGTCTGAAGATCATAATTGAAAGTAATAATAGAAAATGAGAAAGAGAGATGAGATTTCAAAGAAAAGTGAAGTAGAAAAGCAAGTAAAAGAGTTTGAAGATCATAATTGAAAGTAATAATAGAAGAAAAATGAGATTTCAAAGAAAAGTGAAGTAGAAAAGCAAGTAAAAGAGTTTGAAGATCATAATTGAAAGTAATAATAGAAATGAGAAAGAGAGATGAGATTTCAAAGAAAAGTGAAGTAGAAAAGCAAGTAAATGAGTTTGAAGATCATAATTGAAAGTAATAATAGAAAATGAGAAAGAGAGATGAAATTTCAAAGAAAAGTGAAGTAGAAAAGCAAGTAAAAGAGTTTGAAGATCATAATTGAAAGTAATAATAGAAAATGAGAAAGAGAGATGAGATTTCAAAGAAAAGTGAAGTAGAAAAGCAAGTAAAAGAGTTTGAAGATCATAATTGAAAGTAATAATAGAAAATGAGAAAGAGAGATGAGATTTCAAAGAAAAGTGAAGTAGAAAAGCAAGTAAAAGAGTTTGAAGATCATAATTGAAAGTAATAATAGAAAATGAGAAAGAGAGATGAGATTTCAAAGAAAAGTGAAGTAGAAAAGCAAGTAAAAGAGTTTGAAGATCATAATTGAAAGTAATAATAGAAGAAAGATGAGATTTCAAAGAAAAGTGAAGTAGAATAGCAAGTAAAAGAGTCTGAAGATCATAATTGAAAGTAATAATAGAAAATGAGAAAGAGAGATGAGATTTCAAAGAAAAGTGAAGTAGAAAAGCAAGTAAAAGAGTTTGAAGATCATAATTGAAAGTAATAATAGAAAATGAGATTTCAAAGAAAAGTGAAGTAGAAAAGCAAGTAAAAGAGTTTGAAGATCATAATTGAAAGTAATAATAGAAATGAGAAAGAGAGATGAGATTTCAAAGAAAAGTGAAGTAGAAAAGCAAGTAAAAGAGTCTGAAGATCATAATTGAAAGTAATAATAGAAAATGAGAAAGAGAGATGAGATTTCAAAGAAAAGTGAAGTAGAAAAGCAAGTAAAAGAGTCTGAAGATCATAATTGAAAGTAATAATAGAAAATGAGAAAGAGAGATGAGATTTCAAAGAAAAGTGAAGTAGAAAAGCAAGTAAAAGAGTTTGAAGATCATAATTGAAAGTAATAATAGAAAATGAGAAAGAGAGATGAGATTTCAAAGAAAAGTGAAGTAGAAAAGCAAGTAAAAGAGTTTGAAGATCATAATTGAAAGTAATAATAGAAAATGAGAAAGAGAGATGAGATTTCAAAGAAAAGTGAAGTAGAAAAGCAAGTAAAAGAGTTTGAAGATCATAATTGAAAGTAATAATAGAAAATGAGAAAGAGAGATGAGATTTCAAAGAAAAGTGAAGTAGAAAAGCAAGTAAAAGAGTCTGAAGATCATAATTGAAAGTAATAATAGAAAATGAGAAAGAGAGATGAGATTTCAAAGAAAAGTGAAGTAGAAAAGCAAGTAAAAGAGTTTGAAGATCATAATTGAAAGTAATAATAGAAAATGAGAAAGAGAGATGAGATTTCAAAGAAAAGTGAAGTAGAAAAGCAAGTAAAAGAGTTTGAAGATCATAATTGAAAGTAATAATAGAAAATGAGATTTCAAAGAAAAGTGAAGTAGAAAAGCAAGTAAAAGAGTTTGAAGATCATAATTGAAAGTAATAATAGAAAATGAGAAAGAGAGATGAGATTTCAAAGAAAAGTGAAGTAGAAAAGCAAGTAAAAGAGTTTGAAGATCATAATTGAAAGTAATAATAGAAAATGAGATTTCAAAGAAAAGTGAAGTAGAAAAGCAAGTAAAAGAGTCTGAAGATCATAATTGAAAGTAATAATAGAAAATGAGAAAGAGAGATGAGATTTCAAAGAAAAGTGAAGTAGAATAGCAAGTAAAAGAGTTTGAAGATCATAATTGAAAGTAATAATAGAAAATGAGAAAGAAAAATGAGATTTCAAAGAAAAGTGAAGTAGAAAAGCAAGTAAAAGAGTTTGAAGATCATAATTGAAAGTAATAATAGAAAATGAGAAAGAGAGATGAGATTTCAAAGAAAAGTGAAGTAGAAAAGCAAGTAAAAGAGTCTGAAGATCATAATTGAAAGTAATAATAGAAAATGAGAAAGAGAGATGAGATTTCAAAGAAAAGTGAAGTAGAAAAGCAAGTAAAAGAGTTTGAAGATCATAATTGAAAGTAATAATAGAAAATGAGAAAGAGAGATGAGATTTCAAAGAAAAGTGAAGTAGAAAAGCAAGTAAAAGAGTCTGAAGATCATAATTGAAAGTAATAATAGAAAATGAGAAAGAGAGATGAGATTTCAAAGAAAAGTGAAGTAGAATAGCAAGTAAAAGAGTTTGAAGATCATAATTGAAAGTAATAATAGAAAATGAGAAAGAAAAATGAGATTTCAAAGAAAAGTGAAGTAGAAAAGCAAGTAAAAGAGTTTGAAGATCATAATTGAAAGTAATAATAGAAAATGAGAAAGAGAGATGAGATTTCAAAGAAAAGTGAAGTAGAAAAGCAAGTAAAAGAGTTTGAAGATCATAATTGAAAGTAATAATAGAAGAAAAATGAGATTTCAAAGAAAAGTGAAGTAGAAAAGCAAGTAAAAGAGTTTGAAGATCATAATTGAAAGTAATAATAGAAAATGAGAAAGAGAGATGAAATTTCAAAGAAAAGTGAAGTAGAAAAGCAAGTAAAAGAGTTTGAAGATCATAATTGAAAGTAATAATAGAAAATGAGAAAGAGAGATGAGATTTCAAAGAAAAGTGAAGTAGAAAAGCAAGTAAAAGAGTCTGAAGATCATAATTGAAAGTAATAATAGAAAATGAGAAAGAGAGATGAGATTTCAAAGAAAAGTGAAGTAGAAAAGCAAGTAAAAGAGTTTGAAGATCATAATTGAAAGTAATAATAGAAGAAAAATGAGATTTCAAAGAAAAGTGAAGTAGAAAAGCAAGTAAAAGAGTTTGAAGATCATAATTGAAAGTAATAATAGAAATGAGAAAGAGAGATGAGATTTCAAAGAAAAGTGAAGTAGAAAAGCAAGTAAAAGAGTTTGAAGATCATAATTGAAAGTAATAATAGAAAATGAGAAAGAGAGATGAAATTTCAAAGAAAAGTGAAGTAGAAAAGCAAGTAAAAGAGTTTGAAGATCATAATTGAAAGTAATAATAGAAAATGAGAAAGAGAGATGAGATTTCAAAGAAAAGTGAAGTAGAAAAGCAAGTAAAAGAGTTTGAAGATCATAATTGAAAGTAATAATAGAAAATGAGAAAGAGAGATGAGATTTCAAAGAAAAGTGAAGTAGAAAAGCAAGTAAAAGAGTTTGAAGATCATAATTGAAAGTAATAATAGAAAATGAGAAAGAGAGATGAGATTTCAAAGAAAAGTGAAGTAGAAAAGCAAGTAAAAGAGTTTGAAGATCATAATTGAAAGTAATAATAGAAGAAAGATGAGATTTCAAAGAAAAGTGAAGTAGAATAGCAAGTAAAAGAGTCTGAAGATCATAATTGAAAGTAATAATAGAAAATGAGAAAGAGAGATGAGATTTCAAAGAAAAGTGAAGTAGAAAAGCAAGTAAAAGAGTTTGAAGATCATAATTGAAAGTAATAATAGAAGAAAAATGAGATTTCAAAGAAAAGTGAAGTAGAAAAGCAAGTAAAAGAGTTTGAAGATCATAATTGAAAGTAATAATAGAAATGAGAAAGAGAGATGAGATTTCAAAGAAAAGTGAAGTAGAAAAGCAAGTAAAAGAGTCTGAAGATCATAATTGAAAGTAATAATAGAAAATGAGAAAGAGAGATGAGATTTCAAAGAAAAGTGAAGTAGAAAAGCAAGTAAAAGAGTCTGAAGATCATAATTGAAAGTAATAATAGAAAATGAGAAAGAGAGATGAGATTTCAAAGAAAAGTGAAGTAGAAAAGCAAGTAAAAGAGTTTGAAGATCATAATTGAAAGTAATAATAGAAAATGAGAAAGAGAGATGAGATTTCAAAGAAAAGTGAAGTAGAAAAGCAAGTAAAAGAGTTTGAAGATCATAATTGAAAGTAATAATAGAAAATGAGAAAGAGAGATGAGATTTCAAAGAAAAGTGAAGTAGAAAAGCAAGTAAAAGAGTTTGAAGATCATAATTGAAAGTAATAATAGAAAATGAGAAAGAGAGATGAGATTTCAAAGAAAAGTGAAGTAGAAAAGCAAGTAAAAGAGTCTGAAGATCATAATTGAAAGTAATAATAGAAAATGAGAAAGAGAGATGAGATTTCAAAGAAAAGTGAAGTAGAAAAGCAAGTAAAAGAGTTTGAAGATCATAATTGAAAGTAATAATAGAAAATGAGAAAGAGAGATGAGATTTCAAAGAAAAGTGAAGTAGAAAAGCAAGTAAAAGAGTTTGAAGATCATAATTGAAAGTAATAATAGAAAATGAGATTTCAAAGAAAAGTGAAGTAGAAAAGCAAGTAAAAGAGTTTGAAGATCATAATTGAAAGTAATAATAGAAAATGAGAAAGAGAGATGAGATTTCAAAGAAAAGTGAAGTAGAAAAGCAAGTAAAAGAGTTTGAAGATCATAATTGAAAGTAATAATAGAAAATGAGATTTCAAAGAAAAGTGAAGTAGAAAAGCAAGTAAAAGAGTCTGAAGATCATAATTGAAAGTAATAATAGAAAATGAGAAAGAGAGATGAGATTTCAAAGAAAAGTGAAGTAGAATAGCAAGTAAAAGAGTTTGAAGATCATAATTGAAAGTAATAATAGAAAATGAGAAAGAAAAATGAGATTTCAAAGAAAAGTGAAGTAGAAAAGCAAGTAAAAGAGTTTGAAGATCATAATTGAAAGTAATAATAGAAAATGAGAAAGAGAGATGAGATTTCAAAGAAAAGTGAAGTAGAAAAGCAAGTAAAAGAGTCTGAAGATCATAATTGAAAGTAATAATAGAAAATGAGAAAGAGAGATGAGATTTCAAAGAAAAGTGAAGTAGAAAAGCAAGTAAAAGAGTTTGAAGATCATAATTGAAAGTAATAATAGAAAATGAGAAAGAGAGATGAGATTTCAAAGAAAAGTGAAGTAGAAAAGCAAGTAAAAGAGTCTGAAGATCATAATTGAAAGTAATAATAGAAAATGAGAAAGAGAGATGAGATTTCAAAGAAAAGTGAAGTAGAATAGCAAGTAAAAGAGTTTGAAGATCATAATTGAAAGTAATAATAGAAAATGAGAAAGAAAAATGAGATTTCAAAGAAAAGTGAAGTAGAAAAGCAAGTAAAAGAGTTTGAAGATCATAATTGAAAGTAATAATAGAAAATGAGAAAGAGAGATGAGATTTCAAAGAAAAGTGAAGTAGAAAAGCAAGTAAAAGAGTTTGAAGATCATAATTGAAAGTAATAATAGAAGAAAAATGAGATTTCAAAGAAAAGTGAAGTAGAAAAGCAAGTAAAAGAGTTTGAAGATCATAATTGAAAGTAATAATAGAAAATGAGAAAGAGAGATGAAATTTCAAAGAAAAGTGAAGTAGAAAAGCAAGTAAAAGAGTTTGAAGATCATAATTGAAAGTAATAATAGAAAATGAGAAAGAGAGATGAGATTTCAAAGAAAAGTGAAGTAGAAAAGCAAGTAAAAGAGTCTGAAGATCATAATTGAAAGTAATAATAGAAAATGAGAAAGAGAGATGAGATTTCAAAGAAAAGTGAAGTAGAAAAGCAAGTAAAAGAGTTTGAAGATCATAATTGAAAGTAATAATAGAAGAAAAATGAGATTTCAAAGAAAAGTGAAGTAGAAAAGCAAGTAAAAGAGTTTGAAGATCATAATTGAAAGTAATAATAGAAAATGAGAAAGAGAGATGAGATTTCAAAGAAAAGTGAAGTAGAAAAGCAAGTAAAAGAGTTTGAAGATCATAATTGAAAGTAATAATAGAAAATGAGAAAGAGAGATGAGATTTCAAAGAAAAGTGAAGTAGAAAAGCAAGTAAAAGAGTCTGAAGATCATAATTGAAAGTAATAATAGAAAATGAGAAAGAGAGATGAGATTTCAAAGAAAAGTGAAGTAGAAAAGCAAGTAAAAGAGTCTGAAGATCATAATTGAAAGTAATAATAGAAAATGAGAAAGAGAGATGAGATTTCAAAGAAAAGTGAAGTAGAAAAGCAAGTAAAAGAGTTTGAAGATCATAATTGAAAGTAATAATAGAAAATGAGAAAGAGAGATGAGATTTCAAAGAAAAGTGAAGTAGAAAAGCAAGTAAAAGAGTTTGAAGATCATAATTGAAAGTAATAATAGAAGAAAGATGAGATTTCAAAGAAAAGTGAAGTAGAATAGCAAGTAAAAGAGTCTGAAGATCATAATTGAAAGTAATAATAGAAAATGAGAAAGAGAGATGAGATTTCAAAGAAAAGTGAAGTAGAAAAGCAAGTAAAAGAGTTTGAAGATCATAATTGAAAGTAATAATAGAAGAAAAATGAGATTTCAAAGAAAAGTGAAGTAGAAAAGCAAGTAAAAGAGTTTGAAGATCATAATTGAAAGTAATAATAGAAATGAGAAAGAGAGATGAGATTTCAAAGAAAAGTGAAGTAGAAAAGCAAGTAAAAGAGTTTGAAGATCATAATTGAAAGTAATAATAGAAAATGAGAAAGAGAGATGAAATTTCAAAGAAAAGTGATGTAGAAAAGCAAGTAAAAGAGTTTGAAGATCATAATTGAAAGTAATAATAGAAAATGAGAAAGAGAGATGAGATTTCAAAGAAAAGTGAAGTAGAAAAGCAAGTAAAAGAGTTTGAAGATCATAATTGAAAGTAATAATAGAAAATGAGAAAGAGAGATGAGATTTCAAAGAAAAGTGAAGTAGAAAAGCAAGTAAAAGAGTTTGAAGATCATAATTGAAAGTAATAATAGAAAATGAGAAAGAGAGATGAGATTTCAAAGAAAAGTGAAGTAGAAAAGCAAGTAAAAGAGTTTGAAGATCATAATTGAAAGTAATAATAGATGAGAGATGAGATTTCAAAGAAAAGTGAAGTAGAAAAGCAAGTAAAAGAGTTTGAAGATCATAATTGAAAGTAATAATAGAAAATGAGAAAGAGAGATGAGATTTCAAAGAAAAGTGAAGTAGAAAAGCAAGTAAAAGAGTTTGAAGATCATAATTGAAAGTAATAATAGAAAATGAGAAAGAGAGATGAGATTTCAAAGAAAAGTGAAGTAGAAAAGCAAGTAAAAGAGTCTGAAGATCATAATTGAAAGTAATAATAGAAGAAAGATGAGATTTCAAAGAAAAGTGAAGTAGAAAAGCAAGTAAAAGAGTTTGAAGATCATAATTGAAAGTAATAATAGAAGAAAGATGAGATTTCAAAGAAAAGTGAAGTAGAAAAGCAAGTAAAAGAGTCTGAAGATCATAATTGAAAGTAATAATAGAAAATGAGAAAGAGAGATGAGATTTCAAAGAAAAGTGAAGTAGAAAAGCAAGTAAAAGAGTCTGAAGATCATAATTGAAAGTAATAATAGAAAATGAGAAAGAGAGATGAGATTTCAAAGAAAAGTGAAGTAGAAAAGCAAGTAAAAGAGTTTGAAGATCATAATTGAAAGTAATAATAGAAAATGAGAAAGAGAGATGAGATTTCAAAGAAAAGTGAAGTAGAAAAGCAAGTAAAAGAGTTTGAAGATCATAATTGAAAGTAATAATAGAAAATGAGAAAGAGAGATGAGATTTCAAAGAAAAGTGAAGTAGAAAAGCAAGTAAAAGAGTTTGAAGATCATAATTGAAAGTAATAATAGAAAATGAGAAAGAGAGATGAGATTTCAAAGAAAAGTGAAGTAGAAAAGCAAGTAAAAGAGTCTGAAGATCATAATTGAAAGTAATAATAGAAAATGAGAAAGAGAGATGAGATTTCAAAGAAAAGTGAAGTAGAAAAGCAAGTAAAAGAGTCTGAAGATCATAATTGAAAGTAATAATAGAAGAAAGATGAGATTTCAAAGAAAAGTGAAGTAGAAAAGCAAGTAAAAGAGTCTGAAGATCATAATTGAAAGTAATAATAGAAAATGAGAAAGAGAGATGAGATTTCAAAGAAAAGTGAAGTAGAAAAGCAAGTAAAAGAGTTTGAAGATCATAATTGAAAGTAATAATAGAAGAAAAATGAGATTTCAAAGAAAAGTGAAGTAGAAAAGCAAGTAAAAGAGTTTGAAGATCATAATTGAAAGTAATAATAGAAAATGAGAAAGAGAGATGAAATTTCAAAGAAAAGTGAAGTAGAAAAGCAAGTAAAAGAGTTTGAAGATCATAATTGAAAGTAATAATAGAAAATGAGAAAGAGAGATGAGATTTCAAAGAAAAGTGAAGTAGAAAAGCAAGTAAAAGAGTCTGAAGATCATAATTGAAAGTAATAATAGAAAATGAGAAAGAGAGATGAGATTTCAAAGAAAAGTGAAGTAGAAAAGCAAGTAAAAGAGTTTGAAGATCATAATTGAAAGTAATAATAGAAGAAAAATGAGATTTCAAAGAAAAGTGAAGTAGAAAAGCAAGTAAAAGAGTTTGAAGATCATAATTGAAAGTAATAATAGAAAATGAGAAAGAGAGATGAGATTTCAAAGAAAAGTGAAGTAGAAAAGCAAGTAAAAGAGTTTGAAGATCATAATTGAAAGTAATAATAGAAAATGAGAAAGAGAGATGAGATTTCAAAGAAAAGTGAAGTAGAAAAGCAAGTAAAAGAGTCTGAAGATCATAATTGAAAGTAATAATAGAAAATGAGAAAGAGAGATGAGATTTCAAAGAAAAGTGAAGTAGAAAAGCAAGTAAAAGAGTCTGAAGATCATAATTGAAAGTAATAATAGAAAATGAGAAAGAGAGATGAGATTTCAAAGAAAAGTGAAGTAGAAAAGCAAGTAAAAGAGTTTGAAGATCATAATTGAAAGTAATAATAGAAAATGAGAAAGAGAGATGAGATTTCAAAGAAAAGTGAAGTAGAAAAGCAAGTAAAAGAGTTTGAAGATCATAATTGAAAGTAATAATAGAAGAAAGATGAGATTTCAAAGAAAAGTGAAGTAGAATAGCAAGTAAAAGAGTCTGAAGATCATAATTGAAAGTAATAATAGAAAATGAGAAAGAGAGATGAGATTTCAAAGAAAAGTGAAGTAGAAAAGCAAGTAAAAGAGTTTGAAGATCATAATTGAAAGTAATAATAGAAGAAAAATGAGATTTCAAAGAAAAGTGAAGTAGAAAAGCAAGTAAAAGAGTTTGAAGATCATAATTGAAAGTAATAATAGAAATGAGAAAGAGAGATGAGATTTCAAAGAAAAGTGAAGTAGAAAAGCAAGTAAAAGAGTTTGAAGATCATAATTGAAAGTAATAATAGAAAATGAGAAAGAGAGATGAAATTTCAAAGAAAAGTGATGTAGAAAAGCAAGTAAAAGAGTTTGAAGATCATAATTGAAAGTAATAATAGAAAATGAGAAAGAGAGATGAGATTTCAAAGAAAAGTGAAGTAGAAAAGCAAGTAAAAGAGTTTGAAGATCATAATTGAAAGTAATAATAGAAAATGAGAAAGAGAGATGAGATTTCAAAGAAAAGTGAAGTAGAAAAGCAAGTAAAAGAGTTTGAAGATCATAATTGAAAGTAATAATAGAAAATGAGAAAGAGAGATGAGATTTCAAAGAAAAGTGAAGTAGAAAAGCAAGTAAAAGAGTTTGAAGATCATAATTGAAAGTAATAATAGATGAGAGATGAGATTTCAAAGAAAAGTGAAGTAGAAAAGCAAGTAAAAGAGTTTGAAGATCATAATTGAAAGTAATAATAGAAAATGAGAAAGAGAGATGAGATTTCAAAGAAAAGTGAAGTAGAAAAGCAAGTAAAAGAGTTTGAAGATCATAATTGAAAGTAATAATAGAAAATGAGAAAGAGAGATGAGATTTCAAAGAAAAGTGAAGTAGAAAAGCAAGTAAAAGAGTCTGAAGATCATAATTGAAAGTAATAATAGAAGAAAGATGAGATTTCAAAGAAAAGTGAAGTAGAAAAGCAAGTAAAAGAGTTTGAAGATCATAATTGAAAGTAATAATAGAAGAAAGATGAGATTTCAAAGAAAAGTGAAGTAGAAAAGCAAGTAAAAGAGTCTGAAGATCATAATTGAAAGTAATAATAGAAAATGAGAAAGAGAGATGAGAT
>CAMPDV010007440.1:0-17313 GCA_946699065.1 Loxodes magnus
TGCTATTTTCTAAGCATGATGGTTTTTGACTCTTTTTAGCCTTTTTGATGCTGTTTCAATTTAAGTTTCTAATAATCTACTTATTTTGTTTATTTAGATTTCAGTCTTCTTAAGTTTTTTAAACCAAAACTACTAATTTTTTATTTGGGATACTTCTATAATTCAGCCAAACAATTTAACTTCTTCTCTTTGAACCTTTGGCTTTTGAATTTTAATCTAATGCTCTTAAAAGTTTTAACTTTAATAATCTTCGGGATCCTTCCTTCTCATTTAATTCTGGATATTATCAAATTTTAGATTGATTAACTTAAATGAAAATTTATACAATAATTAACAGATTTTTTTTCAGTACTATATGAAATAAGAATTGCTTAGTTCCTTCATTATGATTAATAAAGAAGCTTAATTGATTTATATTGGCTGTTTTTTTATTTTTACTTGCTATTCTTTTAATGATTCTAAGTTATGATAACTAAGAATATCCTATATATGAAATTATCATTTACTTTATATAATAGTTTTATTCTAAAATCAAAGTTAGATATAAAGCAATAATCTAAGACAATTCTTTATCTTAAGTTGAGGAGTGATGTCCTAATGTATAGAGTAAAACAATAAAGACACTTATTTTAAGATGTGCAGGCCTCATAATAATTATTAATGCTAGCTCTTATAATAAAGATAAACTAACTCAAAACTGTAAATATTTAGTTTAGATAGATTAAGATTAAATTATTACACTTTCTTGCTATGAAGCTATCATTAGCTTGCTATTGTTGCTTATTACATTTTATGTGTAATATTTCTAATATAAAGCTGTAAGCAATTTAAATTAAGAATTTAATCCTATCTTTATATGAATCAATTAAGCTTATTACTATCTAGAGCTTAATATTTAATATTAAAAATTTTATTTTACAGTAGTTGGTTTATTTAAATTTGGATAGTTGGCTAAATTCTTTTATTTAACTATTTTCCTTTTTTATCTTAATCTATCAACATTTATGGAGATATTCCAAAGAGTGAAATAATTTGATCTATTACTAAGAGCAAATATCTTAGAAAGGAATGAAGCTTATAATTTTTACTGTGGTGGTATATTTTTATTTAGCATTCCTAATCTACTTTTTCTTAATTAATATTCCTCTAAATGCTTATGTAAAAACTAGCTATTAAATCAAGGCTAAAGATTCTCTTACTATTCTTTTTTGTAATTTTCATTTAAAAAAATTAATGTAAAAGCTAAAAAATTTGCCTCACCGAGAATCGAACTCGGATTGGCTGGATTTAAAGTCCAAAGTGCTAACCGTTACACCATGAGGCTTATTTTATAAGTTTTATTGAAGAAAAGCGTTAAAACCATTTTTTTATTCTCTTTTCTTTGATTATTTTGGAATTTTTTATAGGCAAAATTAATTAAAGTAGTACAGACTTAAAGTAAGAAGAGAAACTGAAAATATATTAATTTTATCTGTAAAAATTACTTAAAAATATTTAAGTTTATAATAATCCTTTGTTATAAGCTTTATAATATAAAGAAAAGTATCAACATAAAACCATTTTATATAATAAATTACATTGAAACTAATGAAGAGAAATTAGTGATATTACAAAATAAATATTTATATTAGGTATTTTGAGTATAATCATATAGTGAAGGTGTTAAATTTATTTACTTTAAAGAGAATTAAACTAAAATTTTGGACATTTATTTATTATGTTTGATAATTTGCAACTTTAAATATAAAATATTTATTTATTTTATATAAAAATTGCTTCTAATTGTATTTTAATTACTTACATATTAAATCTACTTTATAAGATTTTTTCTTTTTAAATATTTCTGCTTTTTCACTTAAGAAACATCTTCATCTTTTCTATTTCTACTTGGATTTCCTTTTATATAGCCTTTCTTCTATCTCATTCGAATCTTCTTGTATAGCATCAATTAAGAAGTTGATAAATTGTAAGGAACCTTTTTTATTTCCTAAAGTAAATTAAAGAGCGAATTATATTAACTTTTTATCTTAAAGTTAAAGGACTAAAAAATCTTCTGATATTGTTCAATATTTCACTTACAATATAAACGTATTCTCTATTCATTACACATCCAGTTCCAATTTATTATTTGTATTAAGATTTTATTTCAATTTTGGGAAAGGAAGCATTTGACTAGAAGATGTGAGCGTATTATACATTATAACCCAGAATTCATCCAACAGGTGTTTCCTAAATTTTACATTCCTTAAAGACTTAATTGTTAAGAAAATATAATAAGTTAGTCTTGCCTACTTTATTATTAGATCTGTTAATTATTTTAAAAAGCCGCACATTAGAAATTTTGTTTTTTTTAATACTTTTATTAATTAAATTAGATTTCTCTTTTTTAATTGATTAGCTAACTTTATCTTAAATCTCTGATAGTTCTATATTATTTTATTTTTAATGATATGGAAGATTAAATTATTGAAAACTATTATTTTAAATATTCTACTCTTAGTTAATTTATTTATCATTTTTATTCCTTTTTTATAATTTTTGCTCTAATTATAAATATTTTTAGCAAAAAGATAAGCCTAAACCGAGAAAAAGATACAAGAAAATAGTGCAGTATTATATAAAATAGAATAATAATAACCCTAAATGATTGAAACAGTAATCCCAATGAAAAAGGAAGAGTTTGAACAAAAGTAATAAATTTCAAGAAAAATGCTACATCTGTAGTAACACACAACACCTTTGGAGAAACTATAAATAAAATAAGAAGATCCATAAGAATATTTGGAAAGACCTTACTACCTTTTATCAGGATGTGACGAAAAACAACGAAAGAAACTTAATCAAAAGAAGTAACATAAGCCTAGAATTGAACTGGTTGTAAACTTGAGAGAATCAAATGTCTATTATATACTTGTAGAAATTATAATAAATTAACTAAAAAAAAAATGTATTAAAGGGTCTAAATGGATTTTCAGTTTCACATTTTTTCTCTTTAATGTTTTTACTATTTTCCGTTTAGTTTATAGTGAAATACATTGTGAGATAAAAACGTGTTTCTGCGTCATTATTCATTATCATAATAGAATATTGATAGATTTCTTTATAATTTTTAATATTTACTTTTTCCATCTTTAAATATCCCTCAATTTTTGACTAAATAAGGAATCGAAACGCAATGATGAAATTTCTTTCATTGATTTTACTTTTAGCTCCATCCATTTCATATATTCATTTTATTATTTGTTTCTTCTCTTTCGATATCAATTTTAACAGTAATTTCTTTTTAAATTTTTCGTGAATGTTTAGTTTGCTTTAATTACTAAGATAAGTTTCTTTTTTTACTTATTCAATTTATTCTAATATTTAATTCAATTAAACCAATAAATTTGAAGATCTTTTTCATAGCGCATAAATCTTACTTTGAGGTTTTAGAGTATCTACTCTAATCCTAAATATCTTCCTTAAACTAAGGCAATTATTTTTAGTTTCTCATTCAATAATTTTAATTTTCAACCGTTAGCTTTCTCTCCGATCTTTTGAATTGCTATATTTTTTTAATATGAAGCTTTCCCAACTTTTAAAAGTCTAGATAATCCTTTGCTTCGCTATCAAATTTTTCCTTATTTCTCAAATTATTCTGTGATAATCGAAAACCCTTTTCATTAAATATTTTTGGGCTGACTGTCCATTTTTTAATTTTTCTACTTAGATCAGATAAACTATGAATCTGATCATTTCTATCACTAAATTCAGTGGATTATTTCCATAAAATAATAAAAAAGGATATAGCCCACAGTAACGAATTGAGCAACAAATAGAGATTAAAATACTAACAATATTGACTATTTGCTTAAAAGTTAAAAGAATTTAAATAAAAACTTATTGAGGAGAAAAAATTCTTAAAATTATAGTCTAAAGCTATAAGGAAGTATTTCTGGTTTATTTAATAAAAATTTAATTTATTTTATAAATATATTTGAATATAGTTTTATAGGTTTAAACTATATAAAATG
This sequence comes from Loxodes magnus, assembly GCA_946699065.1. Lineage (NCBI taxonomy): Eukaryota > Ciliophora > Karyorelictea > Loxodida > Loxodidae > Loxodes > Loxodes magnus. Next base: position 4,014 of record CAMPDV010007440.1, read on the forward strand.
GTATGAAATTGTACTAGTTGCTTCTGTTGAAAATATTATAAAACTAAGAAAACTAATAAAGCTTAAATCACTGAGATAAATGGAAAAATTAAGATTCTTTCATAAACTGCAGTAAAGATACAACAAGATAGTAACTTAAAAAAAAGGAATATAGCAGCAGATCAGAAATGTAAGAGATAAATTTACTCTAAAAAATGGAATAAAAAAAGATGTCAAATTGAAATTAAGGTTTTCTACAGCAAGGTCATCTGAGCAAGAGAAAGAAAGGAAAACTTAGTGATGGTCAAAAAAATCGAGCAAATCTGATTTCCTAAATCAACAGAAAGTTACATTTATTTTTTGATTCCTCAACAGTCGAATTGACTATAAAGGTTGCTGAAATACGACTTGATGTAACGAACATAAGTAAATAAACCATATTCTTATGAGAATTGGCACTAAATTGAATATTTAGAAAAAAACTTGAGTAGAATCTGTTCGACGGTCGAGTGGAGCATAAAAAATCTCATAGAATGCCTCAAGAACAAAGTAGCACGATAGAATAGCCAGGTAAAACAAAAATCCTCTAAGAGCAAACGAGATTTAATCACTAAAAATTTCGTCATTTAGGACTCTAAGTAACTAGAGTAAGAGATCCCTCCGTTATCACTACCTTCCCTAGAGACAATACCGCTAATCCGAGTTATGTTATTTCTGCGGAAATGGTTGGTATCTCTAAATAAATGGTTTGAAAATTCATGTAAAAACAGAGATAGTATTGGATATTTAGAGCTAAGCTGAAAAAAAGGCTAAAAATCAATAGGAGAAATAACCCGTTTTACAACTAACAAAGGTTATTCTGCGACCCAAGTTTTAAGGATTTTTATAAAGTGCTCAGATTTAGGCTTGCACAGAAAAGATCCAAGAGCATATGTTTATCTGCAAGATTTATTTAAGATTGCTCTTAAAGCGATATACTGACTTAAGGATATCGTACCGGAACAAAAAACACGTCGAAAATAGATCGAAAGTAAACAGTTTTTAAGTAAAAACTCTTAATTCATTTCAAATTAAAACAAATAGAAGAGAGACTCAATAAATTTATTAATTAATTTCAACTAAAAAGTTTTTGGACCGGAATCTCCTTTCCGATTGCCCGACCCGACTCTCTCTTTTTATGGAATAACGGGGATATCCTGTTGTGCTCCAGGCACAGCTGCTAGGGAGCTCCATCGCTATGAGTATCCAGGCTTCATACCCCTACCAAGAGCGGATAATCTCAAAGACAGCGTTCCCTTCAGAAAATGACTCTGACCAGGGACTTTCTCAGCGACAGGAAAGGAACTTGTTCCTAGCCATAAAACCAGAGAGTGTTGTCACGAAGGTCATTCTCAGCTCCCACCCTCTTTTCAATTATACTCAATAAATTTATCTTGGATGACTAAACAGTAGTCTAATAAAACTTAAGCAATGGAGAACATATGGCATTGGGAAGAACTAAAAGTCGGTTTTCAACCAATAAGCAGATAAAAATTTTATGATCTGATATGATAAGATAAAATGACACCTTATACGAAACTGGTTATAGTTCAAATAAACTTAAAATAGAGCAAAAAATGTAGTGAAATCTAGTCAAATATATTACTGGAGAAAATATAATTAAGGACAGGATTATAAATAAATAAATAACAGAAGTGAATAATATAAAAATGAGGAAAATGACAAAATTATCTACAGTATGCATAATTTTAAAGAGCAAAATGATTAGCAGAGTGAGATGAGGACAGAATTGAAGAGAAAGAATAGGAATAAAATTATCAACAATTTCAGAAGCAGCTTGAAAGGCTTTTTAAGCAATAATAAATCTAGACTTAAATAAAATCGAGATGAACTTATTATAGAAGATTCACGTTAATCTATTGTAATTATTATTATATAATTTAATTTAAATATATGTCGGATCCTTTCCTTTGGGAGATTTTTGGAGGCACCAACAAGGCAAAAGAACAAAGCACTGCTGAGGATTAACTTTAGTAGAAGAATCTAATATCGTAAGAGATTTCTCAATAAAGGATTCACAAAATTCACGAATTCTAATTGTAGAAAAGGCTAAAACTGCAAACCCGTTTTGCATTTAGAGAAATAAACTTTAGAGATGTTAATAATAAAAAATTTGGCATAGTTGCATGCCAATGAGGTGCTATGTACTCTTTAATCCAATTTTTATGACGTAATTTTTCATTTTTATATGATTGTTTTTTCTTTTAATTTTTGTATTTTTCAATTTCAAAAATTTGTAATAATTCTTATTCGACATAAATATAATCAATCTTTTTGATTTCGTTTAGTCTCTATGGTTATAATACCCTCATCTTATAAATAGTTAATCCATAATTTCTTAAATCTATGAACTTTCTACAATTATAGATTTAACTATTCTTACTTTTCATTAGTTACACATTCTTTTAATATTTTGATCTTGAACCATTTAAATAATTATCTTTCATTTTATCTTTTAAGAAATTTAAAATAAGATAAAATTTGATCTAAGCGAAAGAAATATTTAACATAATCGAAAAAAAATGCAGTCATAAGTTTAAAATTTAAAGATCAATATTAAAACCTTTAAAAGCGGAAACCTAAAGAATACAATAATTCGAAAAATATTAAGCTTTACATCTGATTCATATCTATATTAAACATATCCTACTTCATTAAAATTTTAATCCTATGAAAATATTTTATTTTTGGTTATTAAATTTAAGTTAAAGTTAAAAAGCTTTGTTAAAACCTTAGTAGTCAGCCATCTGACCCATTCTATCAGCTTGTCTCTATTGTTTGTCTTGAATTCCTACTAGGCTTAGTTAGGCGGTGTAGCACTTCATTAGCGCACACCTCCTTTAATATCCTGAATAATTTTGGTCTTGCACTTAGTGTTCCTAATTATTTATCCAAGGATTAAGATTTGAATTAAAGAATTTTTTCTATAAATTTTTCCGCTTTATGTTGGATATATCCTTAATAGTTTTCTAAAAATATCTTATTTATTCTTTCTTTAAATTTCGCTTAGTTAGTAGCAGTATTTTCATTGGTGCTATTTATTGCACACGTAGCATTTTATTCTTCTTTTAAACTATTATTCCTGTAACACTTATTTAATTTAAATTTACTACTTATTTTAAATAAACGTTTACTGTTTATTTTAATTTGAGGCTTCATTTTCTATTTCCATAGGATCTGGTTAATTCTGTTAAATCGAAAATGGGCGTAACCTGATTTATTATTAAATTTAAAGAATTCATTGTTCCAATTTGTTTTCTATTTCTTATGATGATTAATATTGTTTCTCAAGTAAAGACGTTATTAGTTTTTCTAATTTTTCTACTTTATCAGGTATCTATTTTTAAACATAAACTCTTTGAATTACTTAGATAATATTTCTATTTGAGTTTGTGTCGGAATTTTTTTTAGTTCTGGATTTCCAAGTGGTTAATGATCGTCATATCAATCATATTTCTCACTTTCACTCATTGTAATTATTTCGCTTTTTTATTTTTTAGAGAATTTTCCTGTTTAAAATGTTTTGTTCAAAGTTCTGTTATTTCTTAGAAGCCATTTTATATATATATTTAATAATTAACTTTACTTTTCAAAATTTATGAACATCTTTTATTGTAAAAATTTATTTTAATCAAGATATCTTAGAGTCTTAAAAAAATCAGCATTCTTTCATCTTCAATTTATTTAACTTTTCTCCTGCTCCTTCATTTCCTTTTAAACATACAAGAATTAAAATCTAAAAGAAAGCAGCATTTTATCAAAGTTTTTAATCGAAAAATTTAAATTTTTTAATTACTATCTTAGAATCAATTGCCATAAATCATAAAGCTTGAATATCCCTAAATCATTTCCAACTTATTATTGAATCTTTCCCTTAAGTGCTTATAATACTTAGATATCATTATTCAGTCAAATGTATCATATTCTGCTTATTTCAATTAAGAATGTCAATAAATAAATAACAGACTAATATTTCCTTCCGAAAGTTTTAAGATTTGGTTCTCATTCTATATAGATAATAATTTCTCTTACATATTGCTTATTAAGTTTTGAATATATTATTTCTGGGAACTAAGACAATTTTGAAATTAATAGAATCTAGTTTGTAGTAATTCCATTTATTCTTTGAATTAAATTCTCATAAAGCCAAGTTTGTTTTAGTTTAAAGCATTCTTATCCAATTTATTTAAATTTTTGTTTATTTTTGTTACTTAAATCAATATTATAAAATTGAGACATCATCTTCACATTATTATAGTATTAGTAACTTTTTTTCAGTTATTTAAAAAATTCTTCATATTGTTGATTTGCTTTAATGATTGATGAAGTATTATATGCAATAATACACCAAGGTATGTGACTTATTTTAAAGGATTTCTATCTTTTAAATTTAAAAATTTAATTTAGTTTCTTTTTCTTCAAAAAACTATATAAATAATGTTTAGAAATATTTTACTTTTAAGCATGGTCATTTAAAGCTATGTTTGTTTATTAAAATTATGCATAATTTTATTCAATTTAGATAGTAGAATTAAATAATATGTTCATATTCTAATGCAAAACTGCTATCAAAGTTATTGCTCTTATATTCAAATAACTATGTTATTTCTTCTAAATATCAAATCACAATATCAAAGTACAATAAGGATTTTATTGGTTCCTATAAAATTCCTTGCATTATCTCATTATTGCACTGAAACTACTTTATTATTTTTTGTCTATAAGAAAATATGAATTTAAGTGATATAAAAAGGTTATAAACCTTTTATAATGCCTAGAGGTATTTTAACCTCATAAGTTAATCAAAAGTAATTTTTCTCTATGATATTGAAAACTTTTTCTACATCTTCATTATTGCTATTAATTTAGTTTTCTTCTCTTTTTGTTTCGAAATAAATTTATTATCTACTTTTAATCCAAGTTTATATGCTGGTCCTCTTCCTTTTTAAAATCCCTCTTGACTATAATGAAATAAATTTTTAATATATCAAATTTTATAACCTTTTGTGAGGGTTTCATCCTATAATTTTAAAATTGTGCTAATGAGAGAAATTTAGTTTTTTTTTTAATCAACTTTTTTTATTTTTGAAAATGGGAATAATTGATTGAAATATTTATAAAATAAGGTATTCTTAGCATATTATTAGAAAGAGTTAAGTTTTATAGTAATATTTGTTTGATAATTCATTTTTAATTAATCTAGATTTGCTGTTTTTTATAAGCTATTATTTATATATTTAAATAGACTCTCATTATTATTTTTAGAAATTAAATAACTCTCTTATTACTGAAATCTTTCTATTTTAATGTAAAATTTAGGAAGTTTATTAAAAACATAATTAATACCATTATACAATAAAATAGTTTTTTATTTATTTATATTAATTTCTTTTTCTAGGACTTTATAATTTCTTAACTTATGTAAACATTATTTCTAGTTTTCTTTGTAAATTTCATGTTTTTGATAAAAATCTAATAGATGCTAATAATCCAAAATTATATCATCAGATTAAAAAAATTATATGTTTTTATTTTAAAAATAGCATAAAATTAAAAAATTAGAGTCTTAATATATTTTATGTTTAGGATTGAAAAGAATAAAATTAATAGAATATATCAAAATTAATTGTCTAAAATATTAAATGTATATAAATAATTAGGGAGAAGCAATCCTACAACTGAAAGTCATTTAAGATTTGGTACCAGGAAGTACTCATGGACAAAGAACCGAACAAGAATATTAGTAGGTGCCAAGAGAAGAAAAGACTGAAAAGATATCAAGTAATGCTAATAATGAAAGAAACCGAACACTAAGGTCTCTTAGGGAGCATTCCTATCATAGCCCTATAGAAGACTCACAAAGGAATACTAGCGCTTTGGAAGGCTTCAACAAAAAAATTTTAACTTAAAAAAATCTTTATTAAATAGCTGAGCGCCATTGAGGTTCTATGTGCTCTAATCTTATTTATTTAAAAAATTTAAAAGTGAAAATAAATATAAGATGAAACCATTTTCTTAGTCTTAAAAATTAAAAAATTAAATAATAAAAATTAAGCTAAATATATAAACTATAACTGAAATATTTTATTATTATTTTGAAACAAAATTGTAAAATGTTGGAATTGCAAATTTAAAGATTGAATTATTATGTTAATCTGATAAAAGATGAAATAATTTGATATAGTCCTTTTTAAAATTATTTCAGTATAAATTTTAAATATTTATCTTTATTTTCTTTGGAATTATTTAAATCAGATATCAGAAATAGAATTAAAGTTTCTAACAAAAGTATCTTTACTCTATTATCTAATTTTATAAAGAGATCTATCATTTTTATTTCCTTTAAAAGATTTATAAGATTATATTTTTAATACTGTTCTTTTATTTTTAAGTCAATTCAATTTCAACACTTTATTTACAAACATTTTTATTTTCCAAAAAATTTATTTTTATATCTAAAAGCACTTAAACAGTTTAGAATATTAATGACTTATCAATGTAATTTTTATTATTTCATTCTGCTACTTATCTTTTATAAGATAGATAAGATAATTTACATAATCAAATAATCAAACTTTTATATAGCTTTTTATATTTTACTAGTTCAAATTATTTTGCAGTTTAGAAATTTTAATTTTAAATTTAATGTGTAATAAACTTATTAATTTTGATATACTCTTCAACCATGCTTTTTATAGAAAAGCATATAAGCATTTGAACATTTAGCATTATTACATCTTCCTACATGTGAATCATTGAACTAATACCATTCTCCGTCTACTTTCGCGTAGGCATAATAGTGTCCACCTCCTACTGATCCAGAATGAATATTCACTGCATATAAATCATATTGAGTAGATTAAGAGTAACTCGATGGTAAAAATTCTTATAAATTCAATTCTAATGGATAATTAATACTCATATTATTTTTTATGACGTTATAGCCATTTTATATGAATCTCTTTATATAAACAATTAATATTTCAGGAACCTTATATAAGTTAATACTTTTCGTTCCATTTACTTGCTTTTTGCATGCTTCACAATAATATTGGTTTTATCCTTCTAAATATTCTTCTTTCTATAAAAATCTGATACAATCTTCAAGATTTACTTGTTGTGAAGCATTTTTTCTTTCTTGTTATTTGGGAATTTCTGCACAGAACATTTAGAAAGGATCGAAAGTTACTTATGTTTACTTACATTCATCACATTTAATGGTTTATTTTAATTATCCATGCATTAGATCAACTATGAAAGATTTATTTCTTCTTAAATGTTTATTCCATCATTCTTAAGAAACTATTTCATCTGGTCTACCTCCACTAGGTATTCCTTAAATATAAGGTCTTTCTTTTATTTAATTTAGATCTTCGTGTAGAGCATCAAGTAAGAAGTTGATAAACTATTATGAATCATGTTGTCTTCCTGAAGTAAACAACGGAGCATATTGAATTAATGTTTATCTAAAAATTGAAGGAATAAAAACTTCTTAAGCTTTATAAGATGTATTGTTAACAATATTAGCGAACTCTCTCGTCATTACACCTCTAGTTCCAAATTTATTGGTTGTATTAAGATTATTTTTCCATTAATTATTCTTAAAGTATCCTACAAGAGGAGTAGTATGTAATAGACATTATAATCCAGAATTCATCCAACAAGTATTTCCTAGATTTTACAATCCTTACATACTTAATTATATATGAACTACTTAAGGCACTTACGTTGCTTTTTTGTTTGTAATTTAAGATGATTAAACTTATAATCACTATTATTATTAGGAAAGTTTAGAATTTTCTTTATTATTTAGTTTTACTATTTTTGTTTTATCCTACTCAGACTATTTTTAATATGCCTTTAGTTTTTTTTAGTTTTTTTACTTAGAAGACTTTTTGTCTTTTTTAGACTAGTGATTGATATCTTTTGGTTAAGGTTTTGATTAATCTTTATTTTATGATTCTAAATCATCAGAAGGATTAAATCTAAATATCTACTGTTTAATATATTTTCCTACCTTTCACAGCGCTTATAAAATTTATTAGATTTATTTTTTTGATACTAAGCAAACTATAAAGAAAGCTAGTACGATCAATAGATAAAAGCAAATATTGTCCCTAAAAAATTAAAATAATTTTCCTTCTTTCTAAGAAAAAAGTTTTTCAGGCCAAAGCATTTTTTATATTTGACTAGCAAAACTGAGTATTTAAAAGAGGATTTATAATATAATAGAAATTATTATTAAAAGAAACATAAATTCTTTAATAATTTATTATGTAAGTGCTTTCTAAATATAAATCAATACATTTTTATAAATCTCAGAAGGAAAAGATACCGTTATATAATCGTATCTGCTTTGAATCTAATTTTAGTTAGAAAGATGAAAAGAGGTAAATAAGGAAAATTAAATTCGTAATTAAGTAAAAATATAGGAAAATGAAGCTAATATGGAAATTATCTTTAGATGATGATATTAGATAAGTTTTTCTCAGTAAGATTGAATAAATAAGATTTTTTATTTTATAAACTAAATAAATTATAAATAAATTAAGAGACATTAATAAATAGTAGAATCAATAAAAGAAGAAATAAAAATAAAAAGATTAGAATACCAAAGAAAATAATTATGTATATGGTTATTCGAATTTAAAGTAAATATTTTGGATTTAAATTAAATTTATTGCTCAGAATGGAATGATTCACAGATTTATAGAGCATAAGAGAGCTTTTAAATCTTATAGAAGTTTAAGCTTTAATCAATATCTATATAGCTTTAAGAGAATTTTTATATTTTATAATAATAATAAAATGGAAGGAGGTTTCATTAAGATGTTTACAATCAAAGCATGGAAGAAAACCAAAATATTTATTCTTTATATTAAGTTTTAATTTATAATAGTCCAATCTTTGTATTTAATATTAAATGAAGTAAAAGAAAAGACAGGACATTAACCAGCCAACTCTTCCATCTTCTCCTCCCAAAAAAGTAAAAAATTACAGAGGAAAGGATCAATATAAAAAATTTTACTTCAAGCAGAGATTGGAGTGGCCTTATCAAAGAATAAATTCTTGAATTTTAGTGGAAGCAGGATAAAAATGACAGAAGGTCACAAGAAGGGATTTTTGCAGGCTCCATAGATAAAGGAGTAAAAACGAGAGACTTCTAATTCTTCATCCACCACATCTCTTTAGTAAAATAATAATTTTCTTAATATTAATAACCTCAACAGTAGAAAACTAGAGACAATCTTAAATAAAATAAGAACTTAAATAAACAGAAACAGAATAAAACGAATAATAAAATGACTTTCTTCCTAAACCAAGACTAAGTAACTATATGAAATCCGATAATGCTAATACAGAAAAATGAAGAATAAATACTAATTGAAACTCTTTTGAAATCTGTTCGAATTCTGTAAGAAGAAGACAAAATATTAAGGTAAGAAAACAAAAAATTATTTGAAAAAAATATAAAAACTGAAGAAAAATTAGTCAAATAAGAAATCAAAGCAAAGCAACTTGGACAAAAAAGACCAGAATCTTTAAACTAAGAAATAAAAATGGAAGTAGAAGACGATAGACAAATAGAAACAACTAATATTAGAAGGATTCTCAAAAGATGTTACCTGTGCTAATCAAGTTTTCATAATTACAAGAGATGCAAGATATACAAGAAACAGATGAAGAGAAACAGCGAAGAAGTATGAAGAGAATTAACAAGAATTTATGTGACGAAGGACGGAAGAATTTACAGAAAGAGAATTTTCCAATCAAGTTCCAGAACTCCGAAAAAACTAAGTGACCCGAACTTTTATTTTAAGTCTCCAGAAGAAATCATTGGTTGGCAGTGGAAATGAGTTTGAAGTTCCTCAAAGCCGCAAACACTTAATTTAGTTTATTATTATTAGTGGAAGCAGAATTTTAAAATAATGTTTTGATGAATTTGAGCAATCATGGAATTGAAAAATATCTTAGAATAACTTCAAAATAATATTAGCTTTCACACTAAGGATGTAAATATACATACACTCTTTTTAATTCCAATGAGAATACGAAACTAAGATGAAAGAACTAGATCAAGATTTATGAGTAATATATTAGCAAAGAGAAAAATATTTAACAAAACAAGAAAAAATAAATCAAAAAGCAAGAGTGAAGAAAATAGAATCAGCTTTACCTCAACTGATTTAACAAAAATCCTAATAATTCGGTAAATCAATTTAGATGGAATTTAAAAAAGTGTAAATCAGATTAAAGACTTTCAAAAAGAAATTCTGCGTATGTATTAGCACAAGACACAAAAAAATGGAAGGCTTCAAAAAGAGTTTCTATACCACCTCCTCGAAGAAGGAAAGGAAACTAGAAGCAAATCTTGGACAGTCTTCTTACGCTTAACCTTGACCTTTTTCTTAATAATCTTAGCTACCTGGAATATAATAGAACTATGAAGAACGGAAACAGACTCAGAAAAGCACTCATTTACTTACTCCAATGTCGGAGGAGAAGCCTAGAAAACAGGCGAAGTCTGCTTTGCACCAGGAGGCCTCAGAGTTTAACCCTTCTGGCCAGATGAACATGGAACAGCTAAGTAAAGTTTAACTAAATCTCCAGGAAGAGGTCAAAAAGCTAAGGAAGTACAATGAAAAGCTAATACAATAACTTAACCTAGCAGAAGGAATAGAGTCAAGGCTCATGTCCTAGGAAAGAGGACTAAGCGACTTTTGAAACATATCATAAAGTCGGAATAGCTAATACTAAAATTAGCTTCAGAAGCAGTCTGAACTGGATAGCAGACTCGGAAAAATAGAAGAGAAATTGTAAACATTTAAGAAAGAGCAGAGTGAAACTGGAACTATACAAATGGAAATCGAAGCCTAAAAAGAGAGAACTCATCAAGGAAAATAATTAAAAATCAAAAAGAAATGTTTCTGCTGTAGAAGCATATGACATCTTATCGATATGGAAATTTTAATAGAAATAAAGAAAATATTGGATAAAAGAGCAAAAAAGGAAGAAAAAAAAGAAGTCAGAATGAAAAGATTGCATTGTAACCCGGATGGTTCAATATACAAGATCAAGATGGAACCAAGGCAAGTAAAAGGAAGGAAAACCTGGAGAAGCCCGAGTTCCCAATCTCGCTAAAATTGGGTGACCCAAATTTTTATATTTAACAGCAAGGAGCATGAACTGCTTCCTCCTGACGGGGTTAAAATCCTAAAGCGGAAAATGTCCAAATAATAGTATTATTATTATTAGCCCAAGACACTTTGGAGAAACTGCAGTTAAATAGACAATCCAAAATAAAATTTTAAAAGGCATAATTATCTTTTGGAAAAATGTGATGCGAAATTATAGAGGAAGAAACCATATGAAGAAGTAACGTAACCCTGCAAATTAAATTGCTTCATCTAAGGAATTTGGAGACTTTTTGCTTTTAGAGAAAAGAACATTCTAAGGAACATTTTATTTTAATAGAAAACCTTTTAATTTAAATTTATTTGTATTTATACAACTTATAATATCTTAAATGAAATTAAAAATATAAAAGCAATAAAATACTATCTTCAAAAAATTAAGCTTAATTTAAATTACTTTAAGTCCAAAAGTAATTTCTTAATAATAGCTTATCATTATAATCTATAAATTATCATTTTAAAGTATTCCATTTTAAATATTGCTAATATTTGTATAAGTTTAAGATTAAACTAAAATAAACAATTTCTTATTTTAGTATTTTATAAACTCATAATTTATTTCTGAATATAACAAAATTAATCTCTATTGATTTAGTCTAAAGTCTATCGTAAATTTTTTATTTTACAGTATTTTTATATTTTAACTACCTTTATATTATAAAAGGCCCTTTTAAAATATAATATGCTATTAGTAGTTAGTGTTGTCGTTTAGCGTAGAAAAATAAAAAGCAAGATTTAAAAATATATACTTTTAATTTAATTTTAACAATATTTATCAAATTTTAAAAAAATGGAAAAACTTGCCAAAGGATAGATGATTCCAGAAAAGAGCCAGAAAGGCTTCCAACCAGCCACCTCTTGCTACCACTCCACATAAGAAAGCAGACAAGCACAAGCATTCTTTGGAGTCCACTTAAATCCCACTTAAGAAACTAAAAACTAACGAGTAAGGATAATGAATAAGGAGATTCACAACCAACGACAACATGAGAAACCTCACTAAAGAACAAATCTGCAGCATGGACTAAAATCAGACCCTTAAACTAATCTTCAGGCTAATAAAGACTATAACAGAGTTTGAAGAAGAAACGCATAAAATAAGACAAGGTCTCATTGCTCACGGAGAAGACGATGAGATTCACATGGTCGACAGAAGAGCCAAGGCAGTCGTCTTCTCATAAGTCCAAAAGCTTGAAAACAACATCTAAACATTGTAACAACAAGATGAAAAGATCTGGTCAAGCTAGAAGAGAGACTATAAAGAATCGAAAAAAGAATAGAAAAAAAATCACTAGTCTCAGCAACAAGATCCAATGGATATAGAATAAATTAAAGTAACAGGATTCAAGAAAATTAAAAAGAAGTGCTACATCTGCTGTAGCACGAAGCCCTTATGAAGAAAATGCCATGAATAAAAATGAATAAAAAAAAATTGTGAAACTACTTTTGGAAGAAAAAGAAAACTTTCATGCCCTCAAGTGAAGGAAAGCTGTGGAGGAAAAAAGATAAAAGCACCATGTAAGACCCTAAACAAATAAGACTACAATTCGACTTAAGACAGAAACCAAGAATATTTAGGAATGTCAAACTATATGATAAACTTTATAAACTTGTAAAGCCTGAAGGCGAACATATTTCCTTAAATTTAAACTTAAATTTAAACAATATTTATCAACTTTAAATTAGTTAAAGTTAAAATATTAATAATGGCATTAACCATAGCAAAAGAGGAATAAATCAGTTTAAATTAAACTTAAAAATAATTATTTGCTGCTTCAATTACATAAATAGTTGAACAGCAGTGTTTTAATAATTAAATTTAAATTTGAACAAATTCAATTCCCCGCAAGGCAACATTAACAATATTTAGGTTAAGTTTCAACAGTAAGTTGATATAATTTCAAAGATCTGAGAGATAAGAATGACAAAATAATAACTAACTCTAAACTTATAATAAATAGCAATTTTAATTTTTATAAGATAAATTATAATAATAAAAATTATAATTTATATAACTTCTCGTCAAGTTTTAAGGTTTAAGGGAATTATTATATAATTTGGCTTCA
>CAMPDV010007441.1:0-12414 GCA_946699065.1 Loxodes magnus
AGTGAGTTAACAAAGTATGAAAAAAAGTAGGTTAATTTTTAAAGTAAAAAAAAGCATTGTTTTTGATATGTTTTGAAGTGAGAATACGAAATTTTAATACCAGAGTGAGTTAACAAAGTATGAAAAAAAGTAGGTTAATTTTTAAAGTAAAAAAAAGCATTGTTTTTGATATGTTTTGAAGTGAGAATACGAAATTTTAATACCAGAGTGAGTTAACAAAGTATGAAAAAAAGTAGGTTAATTTTTAAAGTAAAAAAAAGCATTGTTTTTGATATGTTTTGAAGTGAGAATACGAAATTTTAATACCAGAGTGAGTTAACAAAGTATGAAAAAAAGTAGGTTAATTTTTAAAGTAAAAAAAAGCATTGTTTTTGATATGTTTTGAAGTGAGAATACGAAATTTTAATACCAGAGTGAGTTAACAAAGTATGAAAAAAAGTAGGTTAATTTTTAAAGTAAAAAAAAGCATTGTTTTTGATATGTTTTGAAGTGAGAATACGAAATTTTAATACCAGAGTGAGTTAACAAAGTATGAAAAAAAGTAGGTTAATTTTTAAAGTAAAAAAAAGCATTGTTTTTGATATGTTTTGAAGTGAGAATACGAAATTTTAATACCAGAGTGAGTTAACAAAGTATGAAAAAAAGTAGGTTAATTTTTAAAGTAAAAAAAAGCATTGTTTTTGATATGTTTTGAAGTGAGAATACGAAATTTTAATACCAGAGTGAGTTAACAAAGTATGAAAAATATTATTGTAATTTTTAAAGTAAAAAAAAGCATTGTTTTTGATATGTTTTGAAGTGAGAATACGAAATTTTAATACCAGAGTGAGTTAACAAAGTATGAAAAAAAGTAGGTTAATTTTTAAAGTAAAAAAAAGCATTGTTTTTGATATGTTTTGAAGTGAGAATACGAAATTTTAATACCAGAGTGAGTTAACAAAGTATGAAAAAAAGTAGGTTAATTTTTAAAGTAAAAAAAAGCATTGTTTTTGATATGTTTTGAAGTGAGAATACGAAATTTTAATACCAGAGTGAGTTAACAAAGTATGAAAAAAAGTAGGTTAATTTTTAAAGTAAAAAAAAAGCATTGTTTTTGATATGTTTTGAAGTGAGAATACGAAATTTTAATACCAGAGTGAGTTAACAAAGTATGAAAAATATTATTGTAATTTTTAAAGTAAAAAAAAAGCATTGTTTTTGATATGTTTTGAAGTGAGAATACGAAATTTTAATACCAGAGTGAGTTAACAAAGTATGAAAAAAGTAGGTTAATTTTTAAAGTAAAAAAAAGCATTGTTTTTGATATGTTTTGAAGTGAGAATACGAAATTTTAATACCAGAGTGAGTTAACAAAGTATGAAAAAAAGTAGGTTAATTTTTAAAGTAAAAAAAAGCATTGTTTTTGATATGTTTTGAAGTGAGAATACGAAATTTTAATACCAGAGTGAGTTAACAAAGTATGAAAAATATTATTGTAATTTTTAAAGTAAAAAAAAGCATTGTTTTTGATATGTTTTGAAGTGAGAATACGAAATTTTAATACCAGAGTGAGTTAACAAAGTATGAAAAATATTATTGTAATTTTTAAAGTAAAAAAAAGCATTGTTTTTGATATGTTTTGAAGTGAGAATACGAAATTTTAATACCAGAGTGAGTTAACAAAGTATGAAAAATATTATTGTAATTTTTAAAGTAAAAAAAAGCATTGTTTTTGATATGTTTTGAAGTGAGAATACGAAATTTTAATACCAGAGTGAGTTAACAAAGTATGAAAAAAAGTAGGCTAATTTTTAAAGTAAAAAAAAGCATTGTTTTTGATATGTTTTGAAGTGAGAATACGAAATTTTAATACCAGAGTGAGTTAACAAAGTATGAAAAATATTATTGTAATTTTTAAAGTAAAAAAAACATTGTTTTTGATATGTTTTGAAGTGTGAATACGAAATTTTAATACCAGAGTGAGTTAACAAAGTATGAAAAAAAGTAGGTTAATTTTTAAAGTAAAAAAAAGCATTGTTTTTGATATGTTTTGAAGTGAGAATACGAAATTTTAATACCAGAGTGAGTTAACAAAGTATGAAAAATATTATTGTAATTTTTAAAGTAAAAAAAAGCATTGTTTTTGATATGTTTTGAAGTGAGAATACGAAATTTTAATACCAGAGTGAGTTAACAAAGTATGAAAAAAAGTAGGCTAATTTTTAAAGTAAAAAAAAGCATTGTTTTTGATATGTTTTGAAGTGAGAATACGAAATTTTAATACCAGAGTGAGTTAACAAAGTATGAAAAAAAGTAGGTTAATTTTTAAAGTAAAAAAAAGCATTGTTTTTGATATGTTTTGAAGTGAGAATACGAAATTTTAATACCAGAGTGAGTTAACAAAGTATGAAAAAAAGTAGGTTAATTTTTAAAGTAAAAAAAAGCATTGTTTTTGATATGTTTTGAAGTGAGAATACGAAATTTTAATACCAGAGTGAGTTAACAAAGTATGAAAAATATTATTGTAATTTTTAAAGTAAAAAAAAGCATTGTTTTTGATATGTTTTGAAGTGAGAATACGAAATTTTAATACCAGAGTGAGTTAACAAAGTATGAAAAAAAGTAGGCTAATTTTTAAAGTAAAAAAAAGCATTGTTTTTGATATGTTTTGAAGTGAGAATACGAAATTTTAATACCAGAGTGAGTTAACAAAGTATGAAAAAAAGTAGGTTAATTTTTAAAGTAAAAAAAAGCATTGTTTTTGATATGTTTTGAAGTGAGAATACGAAATTTTAATACCAGAGTGAGTTAACAAAGTATGAAAAATATTATTGTAATTTTTAAAGTAAAAAAAAGCATTGTTTTTGATATGTTTTGAAGTGAGAATACGAAATTTTAATACCAGAGTGAGTTAACAAAGTATGAAAAATATTATTGTAATTTTTAAAGTAAAAAAAAGCATTGTTTTTGATATGTTTTGAAGTGTGAATACGAAATTTTAATACCAGAGTGAGTTAACAAAGTATGAAAAAAAGTAGGTTAATTTTTAAAGTAAAAAAAAGCATTGTTTTTGATATGTTTTGAAGTGTGAATACGAAATTTTAATACCAGAGTGAGTTAACAAAGTATGAAAAAAAGTAGGCTAATTTTTAAAGTAAAAAAAAGCATTGTTTTTGATATGTTTTGAAGTGAGAATACGAAATTTTAATACCAGAGTGAGTTAACAAAGTATGAAAAATATTATTGTAATTTTTAAAGTAAAAAAAAGCATTGTTTTTGATATGTTTTGAAGTGAGAATACGAAATTTTAATACCAGAGTGAGTTAACAAAGTATGAAAAAAAGTAGGTTAATTTTTAAAGTAAAAAAAAGCATTGTTTTTGATATGTTTTGAAGTGAGAATACGAAATTTTAATACCAGAGTGAGTTAACAAAGTATGAAAAATATTATTGTAATTTTTAAAGTAAAAAAAAGCATTGTTTTTGATATGTTTTGAAGTGAGAATACGAAATTTTAATACCAGAGTGAGTTAACAAAGTATGAAAAATATTATTGTAATTTTTAAAGTAAAAAAAAGCATTGTTTTTGATATGTTTTGAAGTGAGAATACGAAATTTTAATACCAGAGTGAGTTAACAAAGTATGAAAAAAAGTAGGTTAATTTTTAAAGTAAAAAAAAGCATTGTTTTTGATATGTTTTGAAGTGAGAATACGAAATTTTAATACCAGAGTGAGTTAACAAAGTATGAAAAATATTATTGTAATTTTTAAAGTAAAAAAAAGCATTGTTTTTGATATGTTTTGAAGTGAGAATACGAAATTTTAATACCAGAGTGAGTTAACAAAGTATGAAAAATATTATTGTAATTTTTAAAGTAAAAAAAAGCATTGTTTTTGATATGTTTTGAAGTGAGAATACGAAATTTTAATACCAGAGTGAGTTAACAAAGTATGAAAAATATTATTGTAATTTTTAAAGTAAAAAAAAGCATTGTTTTTGATATGTTTTGAAGTGAGAATACGAAATTTTAATACCAGAGTGAGTTAACAAAGTATGAAAAAAAGTAGGCTAATTTTTAAAGTAAAAAAAAGCATTGTTTTTGATATGTTTTGAAGTGAGAATACGAAATTTTAATACCAGAGTGAGTTAACAAGTATGAAAAATATTATTGTAATTTTTAAAGTAAAAAAAGCATTGTTTTTGATATGTTTTGAAGTGAGAATACGAAATTTTAATACCAGAGTGAGTTAACAAAGTATGAAAAAAAGTAGGTTAATTTTTAAAGTAAAAAAAAGCATTGTTTTTGATATGTTTTGAAGTGAGAATACGAAATTTTAATACCAGAGTGAGTTAACAAAGTATGAAAAAAAGTAGGTTAATTTTTAAAGTAAAAAAAAGCATTGTTTTTGATATGTTTTGAAGTGAGAATACGAAATTTTAATACCAGAGTGAGTTAACAAAGTATGAAAAAAAGTAGGTTAATTTTTAAAGTAAAAAAAAGCATTGTTTTTGATATGTTTTGAAGTGAGAATACGAAATTTTAATACCAGAGTGAGTTAACAAAGTATGAAAAAAAGTAGGTTAATTTTTAAAGTAAAAAAAAGCATTGTTTTTGATATGTTTTGAAGTGAGAATACGAAATTTTAATACCAGAGTGAGTTAACAAAGTATGAAAAATATTATTGTAATTTTTAAAGTAAAAAAAAGCATTGTTTTTGATATGTTTTGAAGTGAGAATACGAAATTTTAATACCAGAGTGAGTTAACAAAGTATGAAAAAAAGTAGGTTAATTTTTAAAGTAAAAAAAAGCATTGTTTTTGATATGTTTTGAAGTGAGAATACGAAATTTTAATACCAGAGTGAGTTAACAAAGTATGAAAAAAAGTAGGTTAATTTTTAAAGTAAAAAAAAGCATTGTTTTTGATATGTTTTGAAGTGAGAATACGAAATTTTAATACCAGAGTGAGTTAACAAAGTATGAAAAAAAGTAGGTTAATTTTTAAAGTAAAAAAAAGCATTGTTTTTGATATGTTTTGAAGTGAGAATACGAAATTTTAATACCAGAGTGAGTTAACAAAGTATGAAAAATATTATTGTAATTTTTAAAGTAAAAAAAAGCATTGTTTTTGATATGTTTTGAAGTGAGAATACGAAATTTTAATACCAGAGTGAGTTAACAAAGTATGAAAAAAAGTAGGTTAATTTTTAAAGTAAAAAAAAGCATTGTTTTTGATATGTTTTGAAGTGAGAATACGAAATTTTAATACCAGAGTGAGTTAACAAAGTATGAAAAAAAGTAGGTTAATTTTTAAAGTAAAAAAAAGCATTGTTTTTGATATGTTTTGAAGTGAGAATACGAAATTTTAATACCAGAGTGAGTTAACAAAGTATGAAAAATATTATTGTAATTTTTAAAGTAAAAAAAAGCATTGTTTTTGATATGTTTTGAAGTGAGAATACGAAATTTTAATACCAGAGTGAGTTAACAAAGTATGAAAAATATTATTGTAATTTTTAAAGTAAAAAAAAGCATTGTTTTTGATATGTTTTGAAGTGAGAATACGAAATTTTAATACCAGAGTGAGTTAACAAAGTATGAAAAATATTATTGTAATTTTTAAAGTAAAAAAAAGCATTGTTTTTGATATGTTTTGAAGTGAGAATACGAAATTTTAATACCAGAGTGAGTTAACAAAGTATGAAAAAAAGTAGGCTAATTTTTAAAGTAAAAAAAAGCATTGTTTTTGATATGTTTTGAAGTGAGAATACGAAATTTTAATACCAGAGTGAGTTAACAAAGTATGAAAAATATTATTGTAATTTTTAAAGTAAAAAAAACATTGTTTTTGATATGTTTTGAAGTGTGAATACGAAATTTTAATACCAGAGTGAGTTAACAAAGTATGAAAAAAAGTAGGTTAATTTTTAAAGTAAAAAAAAGCATTGTTTTTGATATGTTTTGAAGTGAGAATACGAAATTTTAATACCAGAGTGAGTTAACAAAGTATGAAAAATATTATTGTAATTTTTAAAGTAAAAAAAAGCATTGTTTTTGATATGTTTTGAAGTGAGAATACGAAATTTTAATACCAGAGTGAGTTAACAAAGTATGAAAAAAAGTAGGCTAATTTTTAAAGTAAAAAAAAGCATTGTTTTTGATATGTTTTGAAGTGAGAATACGAAATTTTAATACCAGAGTGAGTTAACAAAGTATGAAAAAAAGTAGGTTAATTTTTAAAGTAAAAAAAAGCATTGTTTTTGATATGTTTTGAAGTGAGAATACGAAATTTTAATACCAGAGTGAGTTAACAAAGTATGAAAAATATTATTGTAATTTTTAAAGTAAAAAAAAGCATTGTTTTTGATATGTTTTGAAGTGAGAATACGAAATTTTAATACCAGAGTGAGTTAACAAAGTATGAAAAATATTATTGTAATTTTTAAAGTAAAAAAAAGCATTGTTTTTGATATGTTTTGAAGTGTGAATACGAAATTTTAATACCAGAGTGAGTTAACAAAGTATGAAAAAAAGTAGGTTAATTTTTAAAGTAAAAAAAAGCATTGTTTTTGATATGTTTTGAAGTGTGAATACGAAATTTTAATACCAGAGTGAGTTAACAAAGTATGAAAAAAAGTAGGCTAATTTTTAAAGTAAAAAAAAGCATTGTTTTTGATATGTTTTGAAGTGAGAATACGAAATTTTAATACCAGAGTGAGTTAACAAAGTATGAAAAATATTATTGTAATTTTTAAAGTAAAAAAAAGCATTGTTTTTGATATGTTTTGAAGTGAGAATACGAAATTTTAATACCAGAGTGAGTTAACAAAGTATGAAAAAAAGTAGGTTAATTTTTAAAGTAAAAAAAAGCATTGTTTTTGATATGTTTTGAAGTGAGAATACGAAATTTTAATACCAGAGTGAGTTAACAAAGTATGAAAAATATTATTGTAATTTTTAAAGTAAAAAAAAGCATTGTTTTTGATATGTTTTGAAGTGAGAATACGAAATTTTAATACCAGAGTGAGTTAACAAAGTATGAAAAATATTATTGTAATTTTTAAAGTAAAAAAAAGCATTGTTTTTGATATGTTTTGAAGTGAGAATACGAAATTTTAATACCAGAGTGAGTTAACAAAGTATGAAAAAAAGTAGGTTAATTTTTAAAGTAAAAAAAAGCATTGTTTTTGATATGTTTTGAAGTGAGAATACGAAATTTTAATACCAGAGTGAGTTAACAAAGTATGAAAAATATTATTGTAATTTTTAAAGTAAAAAAAAGCATTGTTTTTGATATGTTTTGAAGTGAGAATACGAAATTTTAATACCAGAGTGAGTTAACAAAGTATGAAAAATATTATTGTAATTTTTAAAGTAAAAAAAAGCATTGTTTTTGATATGTTTTGAAGTGAGAATACGAAATTTTAATACCAGAGTGAGTTAACAAAGTATGAAAAATATTATTGTAATTTTTAAAGTAAAAAAAAGCATTGTTTTTGATATGTTTTGAAGTGAGAATACGAAATTTTAATACCAGAGTGAGTTAACAAAGTATGAAAAAAAGTAGGCTAATTTTTAAAGTAAAAAAAAGCATTGTTTTTGATATGTTTTGAAGTGAGAATACGAAATTTTAATACCAGAGTGAGTTAACAAAGTATGAAAAATATTATTGTAATTTTTAAAGTAAAAAAAGCATTGTTTTTGATATGTTTTGAAGTGTGAATACGAAATTTTAATACCAGAGTGAGTTAACAAAGTATGAAAAAAAGTAGGTTAATTTTTAAAGTAAAAAAAAGCATTGTTTTTGATATGTTTTGAAGTGAGAATACGAAATTTTAATACCAGAGTGAGTTAACAAAGTATGAAAAATATTATTGTAATTTTTAAAGTAAAAAAAAGCATTGTTTTTGATATGTTTTGAAGTGAGAATACGAAATTTTAATACCAGAGTGAGTTAACAAAGTATGAAAAAAAGTAGGCTAATTTTTAAAGTAAAAAAAAGCATTGTTTTTGATATGTTTTGAAGTGAGAATACGAAATTTTAATACCAGAGTGAGTTAACAAAGTATGAAAAATATTATTGTAATTTTTAAAGTAAAAAAAAGCATTGTTTTTGATATGTTTTGAAGTGAGAATACGAAATTTTAATACCAGAGTGAGTTAACAAAGTATGAAAAATATTATTGTAATTTTTAAAGTAAAAAAAAGCATTGTTTTTGATATGTTTTGAAGTGAGAATACGAAATTTTAATACCAGAGTGAGTTAACAAAGTATGAAAAAAAGTAGGCTAATTTTTAAAGTAAAAAAAAGCATTGTTTTTGATATGTTTTGAAGTGAGAATACGAAATTTTAATACCAGAGTGAGTTAACAAAGTATGAAAAATATTATTGTAATTTTTAAAGTAAAAAAAACATTGTTTTTGATATGTTTTGAAGTGTGAATACGAAATTTTAATACCAGAGTGAGTTAACAAAGTATGAAAAAAAGTAGGTTAATTTTTAAAGTAAAAAAAAGCATTGTTTTTGATATGTTTTGAAGTGAGAATACGAAATTTTAATACCAGAGTGAGTTAACAAAGTATGAAAAATATTATTGTAATTTTTAAAGTAAAAAAAAGCATTGTTTTTGATATGTTTTGAAGTGAGAATACGAAATTTTAATACCAGAGTGAGTTAACAAAGTATGAAAAAAAGTAGGCTAATTTTTAAAGTAAAAAAAAGCATTGTTTTTGATATGTTTTGAAGTGAGAATACGAAATTTTAATACCAGAGTGAGTTAACAAAGTATGAAAAATATTATTGTAATTTTTAAAGTAAAAAAAACATTGTTTTTGATATGTTTTGAAGTGTGAATACGAAATTTTAATACCAGAGTGAGTTAACAAAGTATGAAAAAAAGTAGGTTAATTTTTAAAGTAAAAAAAAGCATTGTTTTTGATATGTTTTGAAGTGAGAATACGAAATTTTAATACCAGAGTGAGTTAACAAAGTATGAAAAATATTATTGTAATTTTTAAAGTAAAAAAAAGCATTGTTTTTGATATGTTTTGAAGTGAGAATACGAAATTTTAATACCAGAGTGAGTTAACAAAGTATGAAAAAAAGTAGGCTAATTTTTAAAGTAAAAAAAAGCATTGTTTTTGATATGTTTTGAAGTGAGAATACGAAATTTTAATACCAGAGTGAGTTAACAAAGTATGAAAAAAAGTAGGTTAATTTTTAAAGTAAAAAAAAGCATTGTTTTTGATATGTTTTGAAGTGAGAATACGAAATTTTAATACCAGAGTGAGTTAACAAAGTATGAAAAATATTATTGTAATTTTTAAAGTAAAAAAAAGCATTGTTTTTGATATGTTTTGAAGTGAGAATACGAAATTTTAATACCAGAGTGAGTTAACAAAGTATGAAAAATATTATTGTAATTTTTAAAGTAAAAAAAAGCATTGTTTTTGATATGTTTTGAAGTGTGAATACGAAATTTTAATACCAGAGTGAGTTAACAAAGTATGAAAAAAAGTAGGTTAATTTTTAAAGTAAAAAAAAGCATTGTTTTTGATATGTTTTGAAGTGTGAATACGAAATTTTAATACCAGAGTGAGTTAACAAAGTATGAAAAAAAGTAGGCTAATTTTTAAAGTAAAAAAAAGCATTGTTTTTGATATGTTTTGAAGTGAGAATACGAAATTTTAATACCAGAGTGAGTTAACAAAGTATGAAAAATATTATTGTAATTTTTAAAGTAAAAAAAAGCATTGTTTTTGATATGTTTTGAAGTGAGAATACGAAATTTTAATACCAGAGTGAGTTAACAAAGTATGAAAAAAAGTAGGTTAATTTTTAAAGTAAAAAAAAGCATTGTTTTTGATATGTTTTGAAGTGAGAATACGAAATTTTAATACCAGAGTGAGTTAACAAAGTATGAAAAATATTATTGTAATTTTTAAAGTAAAAAAAAGCATTGTTTTTGATATGTTTTGAAGTGTGAATACGAAATTTTAATACCAGAGTGAGTTAACAAAGTATGAAAAAAAGTAGGTTAATTTTTAAAGTAAAAAAAAGCATTGTTTTTGATATGTTTTGAAGTGAGAATACGAAATTTTAATACCAGAGTGAGTTAACAAAGTATGAAAAATATTATTGTAATTTTTAAAGTAAAAAAAAGCATTGTTTTTGATATGTTTTGAAGTGAGAATACGAAATTTTAATACCAGAGTGAGTTAACAAAGTATGAAAAAAAGTAGGCTAATTTTTAAAGTAAAAAAAAGCATTGTTTTTGATATGTTTTGAAGTGAGAATACGAAATTTTAATACCAGAGTGAGTTAACAAAGTATGAAAAATATTATTGTAATTTTTAAAGTAAAAAAAGCATTGTTTTTGATATGTTTTGAAGTGTGAATACGAAATTTTAATACCAGAGTGAGTTAACAAAGTATGAAAAAAAGTAGGTTAATTTTTAAAGTAAAAAAAAGCATTGTTTTTGATATGTTTTGAAGTGAGAATACGAAATTTTAATACCAGAGTGAGTTAACAAAGTATGAAAAATATTATTGTAATTTTTAAAGTAAAAAAAAGCATTGTTTTTGATATGTTTTGAAGTGAGAATACGAAATTTTAATACCAGAGTGAGTTAACAAAGTATGAAAAAAAGTAGGCTAATTTTTAAAGTAAAAAAAAGCATTGTTTTTGATATGTTTTGAAGTGAGAATACGAAATTTTAATACCAGAGTGAGTTAACAAAGTATGAAAAATATTATTGTAATTTTTAAAGTAAAAAAAAGCATTGTTTTTGATATGTTTTGAAGTGAGAATACGAAATTTTAATACCAGAGTGAGTTAACAAAGTATGAAAAATATTATTGTAATTTTTAAAGTAAAAAAAAGCATTGTTTTTGATATGTTTTGAAGTGAGAATACGAAATTTTAATACCAGAGTGAGTTAACAAAGTATGAAAAATATTATTGTAATTTTTAAAGTAAAAAAAGCATTGTTTTTGATATGTTTTGAAGTGTGAATACGAAATTTTAATACCAGAGTGAGTTAACAAAGTATGAAAAAAAGTAGGTTAATTTTTAAAGTAAAAAAAAGCATTGTTTTTGATATGTTTTGAAGTGAGAATACGAAATTTTAATACCAGAGTGAGTTAACAAAGTATGAAAAATATTATTGTAATTTTTAAAGTAAAAAAAAGCATTGTTTTTGATATGTTTTGAAGTGAGAATACGAAATTTTAATACCAGAGTGAGTTAACAAAGTATGAAAAAAAGTAGGCTAATTTTTAAAGTAAAAAAAAGCATTGTTTTTGATATGTTTTGAAGTGAGAATACGAAATTTTAATACCAGAGTGAGTTAACAAAGTATGAAAAATATTATTGTAATTTTTAAAGTAAAAAAAAGCATTGTTTTTGATATGTTTTGAAGTGAGAATACGAAATTTTAATACCAGAGTGAGTTAACAAAGTATGAAAAATATTATTGTAATTTTTAAAGTAAAAAAAAGCATTGTTTTTGATATGTTTTGAAGTGAGAATACGAAATTTTAATACCAGAGTGAGTTAACAAAGTATGAAAAATATTATTGTAATTTTTAAAGTAAAAAAAAGCATTGTTTTTGATATGTTTTGAAGTGAGAATACGAAATTTTAATACCAGAGTGAGTTAACAAAGTATGAAAAATATTATTGTAATTTTTAAAGTAAAAAAAAGCATTGTTTTTGATATGTTTTGAAGTGTGAATACGAAATTTTAATACCAGAGTGAGTTAACAAAGTATGAAAAAAAGTAGGTTAATTTTTAAAGTAAAAAAAAGCATTGTTTTTGATATGTTTTGAAGTGTGAATACGAAATTTTAATACCAGAGTGAGTTAACAAAGTATGAAAAAAAGTAGGCTAATTTTTAAAGTAAAAAAAAGCATTGTTTTTGATATGTTTTGAAGTGAGAATACGAAATTTTAATACCAGAGTGAGTTAACAAAGTATGAAAAATATTATTGTAATTTTTAAAGTAAAAAAAAGCATTGTTTTTGATATGTTTTGAAGTGAGAATACGAAATTTTAATACCAGAGTGAGTTAACAAAGTATGAAAAAAAGTAGGTTAATTTTTAAAGTAAAAAAAAGCATTGTTTTTGATATGTTTTGAAGTGAGAATACGAAATTTTAATACCAGAGTGAGTTAACAAAGTATGAAAAATATTATTGTAATTTTTAAAGTAAAAAAAAGCATTGTTTTTGATATGTTTTGAAGTGAGAATACGAAATTTTAATACCAGAGTGAGTTAACAAAGTATGAAAAATATTATTGTAATTTTTAAAGTAAAAAAAAGCATTGTTTTTGATATGTTTTGAAGTGAGAATACGAAATTTTAATACCAGAGTGAGTTAACAAAGTATGAAAAATATTATTGTAATTTTTAAAGTAAAAAAAAGCATTGTTT
>CAMPDV010007442.1:0-20485 GCA_946699065.1 Loxodes magnus
GATAGAATTTCAGTTTTAAAGAGTCTGTTTGAGATAAAAGAAGTTATAAGTATTTTGAAAAGTGAAGAAGTAAAGTAAGAAAAGAATATCTAATGATAAATTTTCTTAGCAAGCACTAAAATATAAGTTAGAATATCCAAAAAGTTAGTAATAATATAATAATTACGAATCTGTATTCGGTTTGTCAAGATATGCTTGTAGATGAAAGTTAGCATTAGAAAAGTGAAGAAGTAAAGTAAGAAAAGAATATCTAATGATAAGTTTTCGTAGCAAGCACTAAAATATAAGTTAGAATATCCAAAATGTTAGTAATAATATAATAATTACGAATCTGTATTCGGTTTGTCAAGATATGCTTGTAGATGAAAGTTAGCCTATAGAAAAGTGAAGAAGTAAAGTAAGAAAAGAAGATAGAATTTCAGTTTTAAAGAGTCTGTTTGAGATAAAAGAAGTTATAAGTATTTTGAAAAGTGAAGAAGTAAAGTAAGAAAAGAATATCTAATGATAAATTTTCTTAGCAAGCACTAAAATATAAGTTAGAATATCCAAAAAGTTAGTAATAATATAATAATTACGAATCTGTATTCGGTTTGTCAAGATATGCTTGTAGATGAAAGTTAGCATTAGAAAAGTGAAGAAGTAAAGTAAGAAAAGAATATCTAATGATAAGTTTTCGTAGCAAGCACTAAAATATAAGTTAGAATATCCAAAATGTTAGTAATAATATAATAATTACGAATCTGTATTCGGTTTGTCAAGATATGCTTGTAGATGAAAGTTAGCATTAGAAAAGTGAAGAAGTAAAGTAAGAAAAGAATATCTAATGATAAGTTTTCGTAGCAAGCACTAAAATATAAGTTAGAATATCCAAAATGTTAGTAATAATATAATAATTACGAATCTGTATTCGGTTTGTCAAGATATGCTTGTAGATGAAAGTTAGCCTATAGAAAAGTGAAGAAGTAAAGTAAGAAAAGAAGATAGAATTTCAGTTTTAAAGAGTCTGTTTGAGATAAAAGAAGTTATAAGTATTTTGAAAAGTGAAGAAGTAAAGTAAGAAAAGAATATCTAATGATAAATTTTCTTAGCAAGCACTAAAATATAAGTTAGAATATCCAAAAAGTTAGTAATAATATAATAATTACGAATCTGTATTCGGTTTGTCAAGATATGCTTGTAGATGAAAGTTAGCATTAGAAAAGTGAAGAAGTAAAGTAAGAAAAGAATATCTAATGATAAGTTTTCGTAGCAAGCACTAAAATATAAGTTAGAATATCCAAAATGTTAGTAATAATATAATAATTACGAATCTGTATTCGGTTTGTCAAGATATGCTTGTAGATGAAAGTTAGCATTAGAAAAGTGAAGAAGTAAAGTAAGAAAAGAATATCTAATGATAAGTTTTCGTAGCAAGCACTAAAATATAAGTTAGAATATCCAAAATGTTAGTAATAATATAATAATTACGAATCTGTATTCGGTTTGTCAAGATATGCTTGTAGATGAAAGTTAGCCTATAGAAAAGTGAAGAAGTAAAGTAAGAAAAGAAGATAGAATTTCAGTTTTAAAGAGTCTGTTTGAGATAAAAGAAGTTATAAGTATTTTGAAAAGTGAAGAAGTAAAGTAAGAAAAGAATATCTAATGATAAATTTTCTTAGCAAGCACTAAAATATAAGTTAGAATATCCAAAAAGTTAGTAATAATATAATAATTACGAATCTGTATTCGGTTTGTCAAGATATGCTTGTAGATGAAAGTTAGCATTAGAAAAGTGAAGAAGTAAAGTAAGAAAAGAATATCTAATGATAAGTTTTCGTAGCAAGCACTAAAATATAAGTTAGAATATCCAAAATGTTAGTAATAATATAATAATTACGAATCTGTATTCGGTTTGTCAAGATATGCTTGTAGATGAAAGTTAGCATTAGAAAAGTGAAGAAGTAAAGTAAGAAAAGAATATCTAATGATAAGTTTTCGTAGCAAGCACTAAAATATAAGTTAGAATATCCAAAATGTTAGTAATAATATAATAATTACGAATCTGTATTCGGTTTGTCAAGATATGCTTGTAGATGAAAGTTAGCCTATAGAAAAGTGAAGAAGTAAAGTAAGAAAAGAAGATAGAATTTCAGTTTTAAAGAGTCTGTTTGAGATAAAAGAAGTTATAAGTATTTTGAAAAGTGAAGAAGTAAAGTAAGAAAAGAATATCTAATGATAAATTTTCTTAGCAAGCACTAAAATATAAGTTAGAATATCCAAAAAGTTAGTAATAATATAATAATTACGAATCTGTATTCGGTTTGTCAAGATATGCTTGTAGATGAAAGTTAGCATTAGAAAAGTGAAGAAGTAAAGTAAGAAAAGAATATCTAATGATAAGTTTTCGTAGCAAGCACTAAAATATAAGTTAGAATATCCAAAATGTTAGTAATAATATAATAATTACGAATCTGTATTCGGTTTGTCAAGATATGCTTGTAGATGAAAGTTAGCATTAGAAAAGTGAAGAAGTAAAGTAAGAAAAGAATATCTAATGATAAGTTTTCGTAGCAAGCACTAAAATATAAGTTAGAATATCCAAAATGTTAGTAATAATATAATAATTACGAATCTGTATTCGGTTTGTCAAGATATGCTTGTAGATGAAAGTTAGCATTAGAAAAGTGAAGAAGTAAAGTAAGAAAAGAATATCTAATGATAAGTTTTCGTAGCAAGCACTAAAATATAAGTTAGAATATCCAAAATGTTAGTAATAATATAATAATTACGAATCTGTATTCGGTTTGTCAAGATATGCTTGTAGATGAAAGTTAGCATTAGAAAAGTGAAGAAGTAAAGTAAGAAAAGAATATCTAATGATAAGTTTTCGTAGCAAGCACTAAAATATAAGTTAGAATATCCAAAATGTTAGTAATAATATAATAATTACGAATCTGTATTCGGTTTGTCAAGATATGCTTGTAGATGAAAGTTAGCATTAGAAAAGTGAAGAAGTAAAGTAAGAAAAGAATATCTAATGATAAGTTTTCGTAGCAAGCACTAAAATATAAGTTAGAATATCCAAAATGTTAGTAATAATATAATAATTACGAATCTGTATTCGGTTTGTCAAGATATGCTTGTAGATGAAAGTTAGCCTATAGAAAAGTGAAGAAGTAAAGTAAGAAAAGAAGATAGAATTTCAGTTTTAAAGAGTCTGTTTGAGATAAAAGAAGTTATAAGTATTTTGAAAAGTGAAGAAGTAAAGTAAGAAAAGAATATCTAATGATAAATTTTCTTAGCAAGCACTAAAATATAAGTTAGAATATCCAAAAAGTTAGTAATAATATAATAATTACGAATCTGTATTCGGTTTGTCAAGATATGCTTGTAGATGAAAGTTAGCATTAGAAAAGTGAAGAAGTAAAGTAAGAAAAGAATATCTAATGATAAGTTTTCGTAGCAAGCACTAAAATATAAGTTAGAATATCCAAAATGTTAGTAATAATATAATAATTACGAATCTGTATTCGGTTTGTCAAGATATGCTTGTAGATGAAAGTTAGCATTAGAAAAGTGAAGAAGTAAAGTAAGAAAAGAATATCTAATGATAAGTTTTCGTAGCAAGCACTAAAATATAAGTTAGAATATCCAAAATGTTAGTAATAATATAATAATTACGAATCTGTATTCGGTTTGTCAAGATATGCTTGTAGATGAAAGTTAGCATTAGAAAAGTGAAGAAGTAAAGTAAGAAAAGAATATCTAATGATAAGTTTTCGTAGCAAGCACTAAAATATAAGTTAGAATATCCAAAATGTTAGTAATAATATAATAATTACGAATCTGTATTCGGTTTGTCAAGATATGCTTGTAGATGAAAGTTAGCATTAGAAAAGTGAAGAAGTAAAGTAAGAAAAGAATATCTAATGATAAGTTTTCGTAGCAAGCACTAAAATATAAGTTAGAATATCCAAAATGTTAGTAATAATATAATAATTACGAATCTGTATTCGGTTTGTCAAGATATGCTTGTAGATGAAAGTTAGCATTAGAAAAGTGAAGAAGTAAAGTAAGAAAAGAATATCTAATGATAAGTTTTCGTAGCAAGCACTAAAATATAAGTTAGAATATCCAAAATGTTAGTAATAATATAATAATTACGAATCTGTATTCGGTTTGTCAAGATATGCTTGTAGATGAAAGTTAGCCTATAGAAAAGTGAAGAAGTAAAGTAAGAAAAGAAGATAGAATTTCAGTTTTAAAGAGTCTGTTTGAGATAAAAGAAGTTATAAGTATTTTGAAAAGTGAAGAAGTAAAGTAAGAAAAGAATATCTAATGATAAATTTTCTTAGCAAGCACTAAAATATAAGTTAGAATATCCAAAAAGTTAGTAATAATATAATAATTACGAATCTGTATTCGGTTTGTCAAGATATGCTTGTAGATGAAAGTTAGCATTAGAAAAGTGAAGAAGTAAAGTAAGAAAAGAATATCTAATGATAAGTTTTCGTAGCAAGCACTAAAATATAAGTTAGAATATCCAAAATGTTAGTAATAATATAATAATTACGAATCTGTATTCGGTTTGTCAAGATATGCTTGTAGATGAAAGTTAGCATTAGAAAAGTGAAGAAGTAAAGTAAGAAAAGAATATCTAATGATAAGTTTTCGTAGCAAGCACTAAAATATAAGTTAGAATATCCAAAATGTTAGTAATAATATAATAATTACGAATCTGTATTCGGTTTGTCAAGATATGCTTGTAGATGAAAGTTAGCCTATAGAAAAGTGAAGAAGTAAAGTAAGAAAAGAAGATAGAATTTCAGTTTTAAAGAGTCTGTTTGAGATAAAAGAAGTTATAAGTATTTTGAAAAGTGAAGAAGTAAAGTAAGAAAAGAATATCTAATGATAAATTTTCTTAGCAAGCACTAAAATATAAGTTAGAATATCCAAAAAGTTAGTAATAATATAATAATTACGAATCTGTATTCGGTTTGTCAAGATATGCTTGTAGATGAAAGTTAGCATTAGAAAAGTGAAGAAGTAAAGTAAGAAAAGAATATCTAATGATAAGTTTTCGTAGCAAGCACTAAAATATAAGTTAGAATATCCAAAATGTTAGTAATAATATAATAATTACGAATCTGTATTCGGTTTGTCAAGATATGCTTGTAGATGAAAGTTAGCATTAGAAAAGTGAAGAAGTAAAGTAAGAAAAGAATATCTAATGATAAGTTTTCGTAGCAAGCACTAAAATATAAGTTAGAATATCCAAAATGTTAGTAATAATATAATAATTACGAATCTGTATTCGGTTTGTCAAGATATGCTTGTAGATGAAAGTTAGCCTATAGAAAAGTGAAGAAGTAAAGTAAGAAAAGAAGATAGAATTTCAGTTTTAAAGAGTCTGTTTGAGATAAAAGAAGTTATAAGTATTTTGAAAAGTGAAGAAGTAAAGTAAGAAAAGAATATCTAATGATAAATTTTCTTAGCAAGCACTAAAATATAAGTTAGAATATCCAAAATGTTAGTAATAATATAATAATTACGAATCTGTATTCGGTTTGTCAAGATATGCTTGTAGATGAAAGTTAGCATTAGAAAAGTGAAGAAGTAAAGTAAGAAAAGAATATCTAATGATAAGTTTTCGTAGCAAGCACTAAAATATAAGTTAGAATATCCAAAATGTTAGTAATAATATAATAATTACGAATCTGTATTCGGTTTGTCAAGATATGCTTGTAGATGAAAGTTAGCCTATAGAAAAGTGAAGAAGTAAAGTAAGAAAAGAAGATAGAATTTCAGTTTTAAAGAGTCTGTTTGAGATAAAAGAAGTTATAAGTATTTTGAAAAGTGAAGAAGTAAAGTAAGAAAAGAATATCTAATGATAAATTTTCTTAGCAAGCACTAAAATATAAGTTAGAATATCCAAAAAGTTAGTAATAATATAATAATTACGAATCTGTATTCGGTTTGTCAAGATATGCTTGTAGATGAAAGTTAGCATTAGAAAAGTGAAGAAGTAAAGTAAGAAAAGAATATCTAATGATAAGTTTTCGTAGCAAGCACTAAAATATAAGTTAGAATATCCAAAATGTTAGTAATAATATAATAATTACGAATCTGTATTCGGTTTGTCAAGATATGCTTGTAGATGAAAGTTAGCATTAGAAAAGTGAAGAAGTAAAGTAAGAAAAGAATATCTAATGATAAGTTTTCGTAGCAAGCACTAAAATATAAGTTAGAATATCCAAAATGTTAGTAATAATATAATAATTACGAATCTGTATTCGGTTTGTCAAGATATGCTTGTAGATGAAAGTTAGCCTATAGAAAAGTGAAGAAGTAAAGTAAGAAAAGAAGATAGAATTTCAGTTTTAAAGAGTCTGTTTGAGATAAAAGAAGTTATAAGTATTTTGAAAAGTGAAGAAGTAAAGTAAGAAAAGAATATCTAATGATAAATTTTCTTAGCAAGCACTAAAATATAAGTTAGAATATCCAAAATGTTAGTAATAATATAATAATTACGAATCTGTATTCGGTTTGTCAAGATATGCTTGTAGATGAAAGTTAGCATTAGAAAAGTGAAGAAGTAAAGTAAGAAAAGAATATCTAATGATAAGTTTTCGTAGCAAGCACTAAAATATAAGTTAGAATATCCAAAATGTTAGTAATAATATAATAATTACGAATCTGTATTCGGTTTGTCAAGATATGCTTGTAGATGAAAGTTAGCCTATAGAAAAGTGAAGAAGTAAAGTAAGAAAAGAAGATAGAATTTCAGTTTTAAAGAGTCTGTTTGAGATAAAAGAAGTTATAAGTATTTTGAAAAGTGAAGAAGTAAAGTAAGAAAAGAATATCTAATGATAAATTTTCTTAGCAAGCACTAAAATATAAGTTAGAATATCCAAAAAGTTAGTAATAATATAATAATTACGAATCTGTATTCGGTTTGTCAAGATATGCTTGTAGATGAAAGTTAGCATTAGAAAAGTGAAGAAGTAAAGTAAGAAAAGAATATCTAATGATAAGTTTTCGTAGCAAGCACTAAAATATAAGTTAGAATATCCAAAATGTTAGTAATAATATAATAATTACGAATCTGTATTCGGTTTGTCAAGATATGCTTGTAGATGAAAGTTAGCATTAGAAAAGTGAAGAAGTAAAGTAAGAAAAGAATATCTAATGATAAGTTTTCGTAGCAAGCACTAAAATATAAGTTAGAATATCCAAAATGTTAGTAATAATATAATAATTACGAATCTGTATTCGGTTTGTCAAGATATGCTTGTAGATGAAAGTTAGCCTATAGAAAAGTGAAGAAGTAAAGTAAGAAAAGAAGATAGAATTTCAGTTTTAAAGAGTCTGTTTGAGATAAAAGAAGTTATAAGTATTTTGAAAAGTGAAGAAGTAAAGTAAGAAAAGAATATCTAATGATAAATTTTCTTAGCAAGCACTAAAATATAAGTTAGAATATCCAAAAAGTTAGTAATAATATAATAATTACGAATCTGTATTCGGTTTGTCAAGATATGCTTGTAGATGAAAGTTAGCATTAGAAAAGTGAAGAAGTAAAGTAAGAAAAGAATATCTAATGATAAGTTTTCGTAGCAAGCACTAAAATATAAGTTAGAATATCCAAAATGTTAGTAATAATATAATAATTACGAATCTGTATTCGGTTTGTCAAGATATGCTTGTAGATGAAAGTTAGCCTATAGAAAAGTGAAGAAGTAAAGTAAGAAAAGAAGATAGAATTTCAGTTTTAAAGAGTCTGTTTGAGATAAAAGAAGTTATAAGTATTTTGAAAAGTGAAGAAGTAAAGTAAGAAAAGAATATCTAATGATAAATTTTCTTAGCAAGCACTAAAATATAAGTTAGAATATCCAAAAAGTTAGTAATAATATAATAATTACGAATCTGTATTCGGTTTGTCAAGATATGCTTGTAGATGAAAGTTAGCATTAGAAAAGTGAAGAAGTAAAGTAAGAAAAGAATATCTAATGATAAGTTTTCGTAGCAAGCACTAAAATATAAGTTAGAATATCCAAAATGTTAGTAATAATATAATAATTACGAATCTGTATTCGGTTTGTCAAGATATGCTTGTAGATGAAAGTTAGCCTATAGAAAAGTGAAGAAGTAAAGTAAGAAAAGAAGATAGAATTTCAGTTTTAAAGAGTCTGTTTGAGATAAAAGAAGTTATAAGTATTTTGAAAAGTGAAGAAGTAAAGTAAGAAAAGAATATCTAATGATAAATTTTCTTAGCAAGCACTAAAATATAAGTTAGAATATCCAAAAAGTTAGTAATAATATAATAATTACGAATCTGTATTCGGTTTGTCAAGATATGCTTGTAGATGAAAGTTAGCATTAGAAAAGTGAAGAAGTAAAGTAAGAAAAGAATATCTAATGATAAGTTTTCGTAGCAAGCACTAAAATATAAGTTAGAATATCCAAAATGTTAGTAATAATATAATAATTACGAATCTGTATTCGGTTTGTCAAGATATGCTTGTAGATGAAAGTTAGCCTATAGAAAAGTGAAGAAGTAAAGTAAGAAAAGAAGATAGAATTTCAGTTTTAAAGAGTCTGTTTGAGATAAAAGAAGTTATAAGTATTTTGAAAAGTGAAGAAGTAAAGTAAGAAAAGAATATCTAATGATAAATTTTCTTAGCAAGCACTAAAATATAAGTTAGAATATCCAAAAAGTTAGTAATAATATAATAATTACGAATCTGTATTCGGTTTGTCAAGATATGCTTGTAGATGAAAGTTAGCATTAGAAAAGTGAAGAAGTAAAGTAAGAAAAGAATATCTAATGATAAGTTTTCGTAGCAAGCACTAAAATATAAGTTAGAATATCCAAAATGTTAGTAATAATATAATAATTACGAATCTGTATTCGGTTTGTCAAGATATGCTTGTAGATGAAAGTTAGCCTATAGAAAAGTGAAGAAGTAAAGTAAGAAAAGAAGATAGAATTTCAGTTTTAAAGAGTCTGTTTGAGATAAAAGAAGTTATAAGTATTTTGAAAAGTGAAGAAGTAAAGTAAGAAAAGAATATCTAATGATAAATTTTCTTAGCAAGCACTAAAATATAAGTTAGAATATCCAAAAAGTTAGTAATAATATAATAATTACGAATCTGTATTCGGTTTGTCAAGATATGCTTGTAGATGAAAGTTAGCATTAGAAAAGTGAAGAAGTAAAGTAAGAAAAGAATATCTAATGATAAGTTTTCGTAGCAAGCACTAAAATATAAGTTAGAATATCCAAAATGTTAGTAATAATATAATAATTACGAATCTGTATTCGGTTTGTCAAGATATGCTTGTAGATGAAAGTTAGCATTAGAAAAGTGAAGAAGTAAAGTAAGAAAAGAATATCTAATGATAAGTTTTCGTAGCAAGCACTAAAATATAAGTTAGAATATCCAAAATGTTAGTAATAATATAATAATTACGAATCTGTATTCGGTTTGTCAAGATATGCTTGTAGATGAAAGTTAGCCTATAGAAAAGTGAAGAAGTAAAGTAAGAAAAGAAGATAGAATTTCAGT
The DNA here is from genome assembly GCA_946699065.1 of Loxodes magnus. NCBI lineage: Eukaryota > Ciliophora > Karyorelictea > Loxodida > Loxodidae > Loxodes > Loxodes magnus. Next base: position 9,544 of record CAMPDV010007442.1, read on the forward strand.
TTTAAAGAGTCTGTTTGAGATAAAAGAAGTTATAAGTATTTTGAAAAGTGAAGAAGTAAAGTAAGAAAAGAATATCTAATGATAAATTTTCTTAGCAAGCACTAAAATATAAGTTAGAATATCCAAAAAGTTAGTAATAATATAATAATTACGAATCTGTATTCGGTTTGTCAAGATATGCTTGTAGATGAAAGTTAGCATTAGAAAAGTGAAGAAGTAAAGTAAGAAAAGAATATCTAATGATAAGTTTTCGTAGCAAGCACTAAAATATAAGTTAGAATATCCAAAATGTTAGTAATAATATAATAATTACGAATCTGTATTCGGTTTGTCAAGATATGCTTGTAGATGAAAGTTAGCATTAGAAAAGTGAAGAAGTAAAGTAAGAAAAGAATATCTAATGATAAGTTTTCGTAGCAAGCACTAAAATATAAGTTAGAATATCCAAAATGTTAGTAATAATATAATAATTACGAATCTGTATTCGGTTTGTCAAGATATGCTTGTAGATGAAAGTTAGCCTATAGAAAAGTGAAGAAGTAAAGTAAGAAAAGAAGATAGAATTTCAGTTTTAAAGAGTCTGTTTGAGATAAAAGAAGTTATAAGTATTTTGAAAAGTGAAGAAGTAAAGTAAGAAAAGAATATCTAATGATAAATTTTCTTAGCAAGCACTAAAATATAAGTTAGAATATCCAAAAAGTTAGTAATAATATAATAATTACGAATCTGTATTCGGTTTGTCAAGATATGCTTGTAGATGAAAGTTAGCATTAGAAAAGTGAAGAAGTAAAGTAAGAAAAGAATATCTAATGATAAGTTTTCGTAGCAAGCACTAAAATATAAGTTAGAATATCCAAAATGTTAGTAATAATATAATAATTACGAATCTGTATTCGGTTTGTCAAGATATGCTTGTAGATGAAAGTTAGCATTAGAAAAGTGAAGAAGTAAAGTAAGAAAAGAATATCTAATGATAAGTTTTCGTAGCAAGCACTAAAATATAAGTTAGAATATCCAAAATGTTAGTAATAATATAATAATTACGAATCTGTATTCGGTTTGTCAAGATATGCTTGTAGATGAAAGTTAGCCTATAGAAAAGTGAAGAAGTAAAGTAAGAAAAGAAGATAGAATTTCAGTTTTAAAGAGTCTGTTTGAGATAAAAGAAGTTATAAGTATTTTGAAAAGTGAAGAAGTAAAGTAAGAAAAGAATATCTAATGATAAATTTTCTTAGCAAGCACTAAAATATAAGTTAGAATATCCAAAAAGTTAGTAATAATATAATAATTACGAATCTGTATTCGGTTTGTCAAGATATGCTTGTAGATGAAAGTTAGCATTAGAAAAGTGAAGAAGTAAAGTAAGAAAAGAATATCTAATGATAAGTTTTCGTAGCAAGCACTAAAATATAAGTTAGAATATCCAAAATGTTAGTAATAATATAATAATTACGAATCTGTATTCGGTTTGTCAAGATATGCTTGTAGATGAAAGTTAGCATTAGAAAAGTGAAGAAGTAAAGTAAGAAAAGAATATCTAATGATAAGTTTTCGTAGCAAGCACTAAAATATAAGTTAGAATATCCAAAATGTTAGTAATAATATAATAATTACGAATCTGTATTCGGTTTGTCAAGATATGCTTGTAGATGAAAGTTAGCCTATAGAAAAGTGAAGAAGTAAAGTAAGAAAAGAAGATAGAATTTCAGTTTTAAAGAGTCTGTTTGAGATAAAAGAAGTTATAAGTATTTTGAAAAGTGAAGAAGTAAAGTAAGAAAAGAATATCTAATGATAAATTTTCTTAGCAAGCACTAAAATATAAGTTAGAATATCCAAAAAGTTAGTAATAATATAATAATTACGAATCTGTATTCGGTTTGTCAAGATATGCTTGTAGATGAAAGTTAGCATTAGAAAAGTGAAGAAGTAAAGTAAGAAAAGAATATCTAATGATAAGTTTTCGTAGCAAGCACTAAAATATAAGTTAGAATATCCAAAATGTTAGTAATAATATAATAATTACGAATCTGTATTCGGTTTGTCAAGATATGCTTGTAGATGAAAGTTAGCCTATAGAAAAGTGAAGAAGTAAAGTAAGAAAAGAAGATAGAATTTCAGTTTTAAAGAGTCTGTTTGAGATAAAAGAAGTTATAAGTATTTTGAAAAGTGAAGAAGTAAAGTAAGAAAAGAATATCTAATGATAAATTTTCTTAGCAAGCACTAAAATATAAGTTAGAATATCCAAAAAGTTAGTAATAATATAATAATTACGAATCTGTATTCGGTTTGTCAAGATATGCTTGTAGATGAAAGTTAGCATTAGAAAAGTGAAGAAGTAAAGTAAGAAAAGAATATCTAATGATAAGTTTTCGTAGCAAGCACTAAAATATAAGTTAGAATATCCAAAATGTTAGTAATAATATAATAATTACGAATCTGTATTCGGTTTGTCAAGATATGCTTGTAGATGAAAGTTAGCATTAGAAAAGTGAAGAAGTAAAGTAAGAAAAGAATATCTAATGATAAGTTTTCGTAGCAAGCACTAAAATATAAGTTAGAATATCCAAAATGTTAGTAATAATATAATAATTACGAATCTGTATTCGGTTTGTCAAGATATGCTTGTAGATGAAAGTTAGCCTATAGAAAAGTGAAGAAGTAAAGTAAGAAAAGAAGATAGAATTTCAGTTTTAAAGAGTCTGTTTGAGATAAAAGAAGTTATAAGTATTTTGAAAAGTGAAGAAGTAAAGTAAGAAAAGAATATCTAATGATAAATTTTCTTAGCAAGCACTAAAATATAAGTTAGAATATCCAAAAAGTTAGTAATAATATAATAATTACGAATCTGTATTCGGTTTGTCAAGATATGCTTGTAGATGAAAGTTAGCATTAGAAAAGTGAAGAAGTAAAGTAAGAAAAGAATATCTAATGATAAGTTTTCGTAGCAAGCACTAAAATATAAGTTAGAATATCCAAAATGTTAGTAATAATATAATAATTACGAATCTGTATTCGGTTTGTCAAGATATGCTTGTAGATGAAAGTTAGCATTAGAAAAGTGAAGAAGTAAAGTAAGAAAAGAATATCTAATGATAAGTTTTCGTAGCAAGCACTAAAATATAAGTTAGAATATCCAAAATGTTAGTAATAATATAATAATTACGAATCTGTATTCGGTTTGTCAAGATATGCTTGTAGATGAAAGTTAGCATTAGAAAAGTGAAGAAGTAAAGTAAGAAAAGAATATCTAATGATAAGTTTTCGTAGCAAGCACTAAAATATAAGTTAGAATATCCAAAATGTTAGTAATAATATAATAATTACGAATCTGTATTCGGTTTGTCAAGATATGCTTGTAGATGAAAGTTAGCATTAGAAAAGTGAAGAAGTAAAGTAAGAAAAGAATATCTAATGATAAGTTTTCGTAGCAAGCACTAAAATATAAGTTAGAATATCCAAAATGTTAGTAATAATATAATAATTACGAATCTGTATTCGGTTTGTCAAGATATGCTTGTAGATGAAAGTTAGCATTAGAAAAGTGAAGAAGTAAAGTAAGAAAAGAATATCTAATGATAAGTTTTCGTAGCAAGCACTAAAATATAAGTTAGAATATCCAAAATGTTAGTAATAATATAATAATTACGAATCTGTATTCGGTTTGTCAAGATATGCTTGTAGATGAAAGTTAGCCTATAGAAAAGTGAAGAAGTAAAGTAAGAAAAGAAGATAGAATTTCAGTTTTAAAGAGTCTGTTTGAGATAAAAGAAGTTATAAGTATTTTGAAAAGTGAAGAAGTAAAGTAAGAAAAGAATATCTAATGATAAATTTTCTTAGCAAGCACTAAAATATAAGTTAGAATATCCAAAAAGTTAGTAATAATATAATAATTACGAATCTGTATTCGGTTTGTCAAGATATGCTTGTAGATGAAAGTTAGCATTAGAAAAGTGAAGAAGTAAAGTAAGAAAAGAATATCTAATGATAAGTTTTCGTAGCAAGCACTAAAATATAAGTTAGAATATCCAAAATGTTAGTAATAATATAATAATTACGAATCTGTATTCGGTTTGTCAAGATATGCTTGTAGATGAAAGTTAGCATTAGAAAAGTGAAGAAGTAAAGTAAGAAAAGAATATCTAATGATAAGTTTTCGTAGCAAGCACTAAAATATAAGTTAGAATATCCAAAATGTTAGTAATAATATAATAATTACGAATCTGTATTCGGTTTGTCAAGATATGCTTGTAGATGAAAGTTAGCATTAGAAAAGTGAAGAAGTAAAGTAAGAAAAGAATATCTAATGATAAGTTTTCGTAGCAAGCACTAAAATATAAGTTAGAATATCCAAAATGTTAGTAATAATATAATAATTACGAATCTGTATTCGGTTTGTCAAGATATGCTTGTAGATGAAAGTTAGCATTAGAAAAGTGAAGAAGTAAAGTAAGAAAAGAATATCTAATGATAAGTTTTCGTAGCAAGCACTAAAATATAAGTTAGAATATCCAAAATGTTAGTAATAATATAATAATTACGAATCTGTATTCGGTTTGTCAAGATATGCTTGTAGATGAAAGTTAGCATTAGAAAAGTGAAGAAGTAAAGTAAGAAAAGAATATCTAATGATAAGTTTTCGTAGCAAGCACTAAAATATAAGTTAGAATATCCAAAATGTTAGTAATAATATAATAATTACGAATCTGTATTCGGTTTGTCAAGATATGCTTGTAGATGAAAGTTAGCCTATAGAAAAGTGAAGAAGTAAAGTAAGAAAAGAAGATAGAATTTCAGTTTTAAAGAGTCTGTTTGAGATAAAAGAAGTTATAAGTATTTTGAAAAGTGAAGAAGTAAAGTAAGAAAAGAATATCTAATGATAAATTTTCTTAGCAAGCACTAAAATATAAGTTAGAATATCCAAAAAGTTAGTAATAATATAATAATTACGAATCTGTATTCGGTTTGTCAAGATATGCTTGTAGATGAAAGTTAGCATTAGAAAAGTGAAGAAGTAAAGTAAGAAAAGAATATCTAATGATAAGTTTTCGTAGCAAGCACTAAAATATAAGTTAGAATATCCAAAATGTTAGTAATAATATAATAATTACGAATCTGTATTCGGTTTGTCAAGATATGCTTGTAGATGAAAGTTAGCATTAGAAAAGTGAAGAAGTAAAGTAAGAAAAGAATATCTAATGATAAGTTTTCGTAGCAAGCACTAAAATATAAGTTAGAATATCCAAAATGTTAGTAATAATATAATAATTACGAATCTGTATTCGGTTTGTCAAGATATGCTTGTAGATGAAAGTTAGCCTATAGAAAAGTGAAGAAGTAAAGTAAGAAAAGAAGATAGAATTTCAGTTTTAAAGAGTCTGTTTGAGATAAAAGAAGTTATAAGTATTTTGAAAAGTGAAGAAGTAAAGTAAGAAAAGAATATCTAATGATAAATTTTCTTAGCAAGCACTAAAATATAAGTTAGAATATCCAAAAAGTTAGTAATAATATAATAATTACGAATCTGTATTCGGTTTGTCAAGATATGCTTGTAGATGAAAGTTAGCATTAGAAAAGTGAAGAAGTAAAGTAAGAAAAGAATATCTAATGATAAGTTTTCGTAGCAAGCACTAAAATATAAGTTAGAATATCCAAAATGTTAGTAATAATATAATAATTACGAATCTGTATTCGGTTTGTCAAGATATGCTTGTAGATGAAAGTTAGCATTAGAAAAGTGAAGAAGTAAAGTAAGAAAAGAATATCTAATGATAAGTTTTCGTAGCAAGCACTAAAATATAAGTTAGAATATCCAAAATGTTAGTAATAATATAATAATTACGAATCTGTATTCGGTTTGTCAAGATATGCTTGTAGATGAAAGTTAGCCTATAGAAAAGTGAAGAAGTAAAGTAAGAAAAGAAGATAGAATTTCAGTTTTAAAGAGTCTGTTTGAGATAAAAGAAGTTATAAGTATTTTGAAAAGTGAAGAAGTAAAGTAAGAAAAGAATATCTAATGATAAATTTTCTTAGCAAGCACTAAAATATAAGTTAGAATATCCAAAATGTTAGTAATAATATAATAATTACGAATCTGTATTCGGTTTGTCAAGATATGCTTGTAGATGAAAGTTAGCATTAGAAAAGTGAAGAAGTAAAGTAAGAAAAGAATATCTAATGATAAGTTTTCGTAGCAAGCACTAAAATATAAGTTAGAATATCCAAAATGTTAGTAATAATATAATAATTACGAATCTGTATTCGGTTTGTCAAGATATGCTTGTAGATGAAAGTTAGCCTATAGAAAAGTGAAGAAGTAAAGTAAGAAAAGAAGATAGAATTTCAGTTTTAAAGAGTCTGTTTGAGATAAAAGAAGTTATAAGTATTTTGAAAAGTGAAGAAGTAAAGTAAGAAAAGAATATCTAATGATAAATTTTCTTAGCAAGCACTAAAATATAAGTTAGAATATCCAAAAAGTTAGTAATAATATAATAATTACGAATCTGTATTCGGTTTGTCAAGATATGCTTGTAGATGAAAGTTAGCATTAGAAAAGTGAAGAAGTAAAGTAAGAAAAGAATATCTAATGATAAGTTTTCGTAGCAAGCACTAAAATATAAGTTAGAATATCCAAAATGTTAGTAATAATATAATAATTACGAATCTGTATTCGGTTTGTCAAGATATGCTTGTAGATGAAAGTTAGCATTAGAAAAGTGAAGAAGTAAAGTAAGAAAAGAATATCTAATGATAAGTTTTCGTAGCAAGCACTAAAATATAAGTTAGAATATCCAAAATGTTAGTAATAATATAATAATTACGAATCTGTATTCGGTTTGTCAAGATATGCTTGTAGATGAAAGTTAGCCTATAGAAAAGTGAAGAAGTAAAGTAAGAAAAGAAGATAGAATTTCAGTTTTAAAGAGTCTGTTTGAGATAAAAGAAGTTATAAGTATTTTGAAAAGTGAAGAAGTAAAGTAAGAAAAGAATATCTAATGATAAATTTTCTTAGCAAGCACTAAAATATAAGTTAGAATATCCAAAATGTTAGTAATAATATAATAATTACGAATCTGTATTCGGTTTGTCAAGATATGCTTGTAGATGAAAGTTAGCATTAGAAAAGTGAAGAAGTAAAGTAAGAAAAGAATATCTAATGATAAGTTTTCGTAGCAAGCACTAAAATATAAGTTAGAATATCCAAAATGTTAGTAATAATATAATAATTACGAATCTGTATTCGGTTTGTCAAGATATGCTTGTAGATGAAAGTTAGCCTATAGAAAAGTGAAGAAGTAAAGTAAGAAAAGAAGATAGAATTTCAGTTTTAAAGAGTCTGTTTGAGATAAAAGAAGTTATAAGTATTTTGAAAAGTGAAGAAGTAAAGTAAGAAAAGAATATCTAATGATAAATTTTCTTAGCAAGCACTAAAATATAAGTTAGAATATCCAAAAAGTTAGTAATAATATAATAATTACGAATCTGTATTCGGTTTGTCAAGATATGCTTGTAGATGAAAGTTAGCATTAGAAAAGTGAAGAAGTAAAGTAAGAAAAGAATATCTAATGATAAGTTTTCGTAGCAAGCACTAAAATATAAGTTAGAATATCCAAAATGTTAGTAATAATATAATAATTACGAATCTGTATTCGGTTTGTCAAGATATGCTTGTAGATGAAAGTTAGCATTAGAAAAGTGAAGAAGTAAAGTAAGAAAAGAATATCTAATGATAAGTTTTCGTAGCAAGCACTAAAATATAAGTTAGAATATCCAAAATGTTAGTAATAATATAATAATTACGAATCTGTATTCGGTTTGTCAAGATATGCTTGTAGATGAAAGTTAGCCTATAGAAAAGTGAAGAAGTAAAGTAAGAAAAGAAGATAGAATTTCAGTTTTAAAGAGTCTGTTTGAGATAAAAGAAGTTATAAGTATTTTGAAAAGTGAAGAAGTAAAGTAAGAAAAGAATATCTAATGATAAATTTTCTTAGCAAGCACTAAAATATAAGTTAGAATATCCAAAATGTTAGTAATAATATAATAATTACGAATCTGTATTCGGTTTGTCAAGATATGCTTGTAGATGAAAGTTAGCATTAGAAAAGTGAAGAAGTAAAGTAAGAAAAGAATATCTAATGATAAGTTTTCGTAGCAAGCACTAAAATATAAGTTAGAATATCCAAAATGTTAGTAATAATATAATAATTACGAATCTGTATTCGGTTTGTCAAGATATGCTTGTAGATGAAAGTTAGCCTATAGAAAAGTGAAGAAGTAAAGTAAGAAAAGAAGATAGAATTTCAGTTTTAAAGAGTCTGTTTGAGATAAAAGAAGTTATAAGTATTTTGAAAAGTGAAGAAGTAAAGTAAGAAAAGAATATCTAATGATAAATTTTCTTAGCAAGCACTAAAATATAAGTTAGAATATCCAAAAAGTTAGTAATAATATAATAATTACGAATCTGTATTCGGTTTGTCAAGATATGCTTGTAGATGAAAGTTAGCATTAGAAAAGTGAAGAAGTAAAGTAAGAAAAGAATATCTAATGATAAGTTTTCGTAGCAAGCACTAAAATATAAGTTAGAATATCCAAAATGTTAGTAATAATATAATAATTACGAATCTGTATTCGGTTTGTCAAGATATGCTTGTAGATGAAAGTTAGCCTATAGAAAAGTGAAGAAGTAAAGTAAGAAAAGAAGATAGAATTTCAGTTTTAAAGAGTCTGTTTGAGATAAAAGAAGTTATAAGTATTTTGAAAAGTGAAGAAGTAAAGTAAGAAAAGAATATCTAATGATAAATTTTCTTAGCAAGCACTAAAATATAAGTTAGAATATCCAAAAAGTTAGTAATAATATAATAATTACGAATCTGTATTCGGTTTGTCAAGATATGCTTGTAGATGAAAGTTAGCATTAGAAAAGTGAAGAAGTAAAGTAAGAAAAGAATATCTAATGATAAGTTTTCGTAGCAAGCACTAAAATATAAGTTAGAATATCCAAAATGTTAGTAATAATATAATAATTACGAATCTGTATTCGGTTTGTCAAGATATGCTTGTAGATGAAAGTTAGCCTATAGAAAAGTGAAGAAGTAAAGTAAGAAAAGAAGATAGAATTTCAGTTTTAAAGAGTCTGTTTGAGATAAAAGAAGTTATAAGTATTTTGAAAAGTGAAGAAGTAAAGTAAGAAAAGAATATCTAATGATAAATTTTCTTAGCAAGCACTAAAATATAAGTTAGAATATCCAAAAAGTTAGTAATAATATAATAATTACGAATCTGTATTCGGTTTGTCAAGATATGCTTGTAGATGAAAGTTAGCATTAGAAAAGTGAAGAAGTAAAGTAAGAAAAGAATATCTAATGATAAGTTTTCGTAGCAAGCACTAAAATATAAGTTAGAATATCCAAAATGTTAGTAATAATATAATAATTACGAATCTGTATTCGGTTTGTCAAGATATGCTTGTAGATGAAAGTTAGCATTAGAAAAGTGAAGAAGTAAAGTAAGAAAAGAATATCTAATGATAAGTTTTCGTAGCAAGCACTAAAATATAAGTTAGAATATCCAAAATGTTAGTAATAATATAATAATTACGAATCTGTATTCGGTTTGTCAAGATATGCTTGTAGATGAAAGTTAGCATTAGAAAAGTGAAGAAGTAAAGTAAGAAAAGAATATCTAATGATAAGTTTTCGTAGCAAGCACTAAAATATAAGTTAGAATATCCAAAATGTTAGTAATAATATAATAATTACGAATCTGTATTCGGTTTGTCAAGATATGCTTGTAGATGAAAGTTAGCATTAGAAAAGTGAAGAAGTAAAGTAAGAAAAGAATATCTAATGATAAGTTTTCGTAGCAAGCACTAAAATATAAGTTAGAATATCCAAAATGTTAGTAATAATATAATAATTACGAATCTGTATTCGGTTTGTCAAGATATGCTTGTAGATGAAAGTTAGCCTATAGAAAAGTGAAGAAGTAAAGTAAGAAAAGAAGATAGAATTTCAGTTTTAAAGAGTCTGTTTGAGATAAAAGAAGTTATAAGTATTTTGAAAAGTGAAGAAGTAAAGTAAGAAAAGAATATCTAATGATAAATTTTCTTAGCAAGCACTAAAATATAAGTTAGAATATCCAAAAAGTTAGTAATAATATAATAATTACGAATCTGTATTCGGTTTGTCAAGATATGCTTGTAGATGAAAGTTAGCATTAGAAAAGTGAAGAAGTAAAGTAAGAAAAGAATATCTAATGATAAGTTTTCGTAGCAAGCACTAAAATATAAGTTAGAATATCCAAAATGTTAGTAATAATATAATAATTACGAATCTGTATTCGGTTTGTCAAGATATGCTTGTAGATGAAAGTTAGCCTATAGAAAAGTGAAGAAGTAAAGTAAGAAAAGAAGATAGAATTTCAGTTTTAAAGAGTCTGTTTGAGATAAAAGAAGTTATAAGTATTTTGAAAAGTGAAGAAGTAAAGTAAGAAAAGAATATCTAATGATAAATTTTCTTAGCAAGCACTAAAATATAAGTTAGAATATCCAAAAAGTTAGTAATAATATAATAATTACGAATCTGTATTCGGTTTGTCAAGATATGCTTGTAGATGAAAGTTAGCATTAGAAAAGTGAAGAAGTAAAGTAAGAAAAGAATATCTAATGATAAGTTTTCGTAGCAAGCACTAAAATATAAGTTAGAATATCCAAAATGTTAGTAATAATATAATAATTACGAATCTGTATTCGGTTTGTCAAGATATGCTTGTAGATGAAAGTTAGCCTATAGAAAAGTGAAGAAGTAAAGTAAGAAAAGAAGATAGAATTTCAGTTTTAAAGAGTCTGTTTGAGATAAAAGAAGTTATAAGTATTTTGAAAAGTGAAGAAGTAAAGTAAGAAAAGAATATCTAATGATAAATTTTCTTAGCAAGCACTAAAATATAA
>CAMPDV010007443.1:0-12719 GCA_946699065.1 Loxodes magnus
TGGGTAATGTTTTTGGTTTTTGTAGTGATAGAAAAGAGTTAGAAAGTGAAGAGAAAAGTGAGTTTTTAGTAGAAGTTGATAACTTGATTTAAAAAATATTTTTGGAAAGAAAAAATAATGTGTGAGTAAGATTTGAAAGTATGTTAGATGGGTAATGTTTTGGTTTTTGTAATGATAGAAAAGAGTAAGAAAGTGAAGAGAAAAGTGAGTTTTTAGTAGAAGTTGATAACTTGATTTAAAAAATATTTTTGGAAGAAAAAATAATGTGTGAGTAAGATTTGAAAGTATGTTAGATGGGTAATGTTTTGGTTTTTGTAGTGATAGAAAAGAGTTAGAAAGTGAAGAGAAAAGTGAGTTTTTAGTAGAAGTTGATAACTTGATTTAAGAAAAATAATTTTGGAAGAAAAAATAATGTGTGAGTAAGATTTGAAAGTATGTTAGATGGGTAATGTTTTGGTTTTTGTAGTGATAGAAAAGAGTTAGAAAGTGAAGAGAAAAGTGAGTTTTTAGTAGAAGTTGATAACTTGATTTAAGAAAAATATTTTTGGAAGAAAAAATAATGTGTGAGTAAGATTTGAAAGTATGTTAGATGGGTAATGTTTTGGTTTTTGTAGTGATAGAAAAGAGTTAGAAAGTGAAGAGAAAAGTGAGTTTTTAGTAGAAGTTGATAACTTGATTAAAAAAATATTTTTGGAAGAAAAAATAATGTGTGAGTAAGATGTTAGATGAATGTTTTGGTTTTTGTAGTATGTTAGAGTGTGAGTAGTATGTTTTGGTTTTGTGAGTAAGATTTGAAAGTATGTTAGATGGGTAATGTTTTGGTTTTTGTAGTGATAGAAAAGAGTTAGAAAGTGAAGAGAAAAGTGAGTTTTTAGTAGAAGTTGATAACTTGATTTAAAAAATATTTTTGGAAGAAAAAATAATGTGTGAGTAAGATTTGAAAGTATGTTAGATGGGTAATGTTTTGGTTTTTGTAGTGATAGAAAAGAGTTAGAAAGTGAAGAGAAAAGTGAGTTAAAAGTAGTAAGTTGATAACTTGATTTAAGAAAAATAATTTTGGAAGAAAAAATAATGTGTGAGTAAGATTTGAAAGTATGTTAGATGGGTAATGTTTTGGTTTTTGTAGTGATAGAAAAGAGTTAGAAAGTGAAGAGAAAAGTGAGTTTTTAGTAGAAGTTGATAACTTGATTAAAAAAATATTTTTGGAAGAAAAAATAATGTGTGAGTAAGATTTGAAAGTATGTTAGATGGGTAATGTTTTGGTTTTTGTAGTGATAGAAAAGAGTTAGAAAGTGAAGAGAAAAGTGAGTTTTTAGTAGAAGTTGATAACTTGATTTAAAAAATATTTTTGGAAGAAAAAATAATGTGTGAGTAAGATTTGAAAGTATGTTAGATGGGTAATGTTTTGGTTTTTGTAGTGATAGAAAAGAGTTAGAAAGTGAAGAGAAAAGTGAGTTTTTAGTAGAAGTTGATAACTTGATTTAAAAAATATTTTTGGAAGAAAAAATAATGTGTGAGTAAGATTTGAAAGTATGTTAGATGGGTAATGTTTTGGTTTTTGTAGTGATAGAAAAGAGTTAGAAAGTGAAGAGAAAAGTGAGTTTTTAGTAGAAGTTGATAACTTGATTTAAAAAATTAATTTTGGAAGAAAAAATAATGTGTGAGTAAGATTTGAAAGTATGTTAGATGGGTAATGTTTTGGTTTTTGTAGTGATAGAAAAGAGTTAGAAAGTGAAGAGAAAAGTGAGTTTTTAGTAGAAGTTGATAACTTGATTTAAGAAAAATATTTTTGGAAGAAAAAATAATGTGTGAGTAAGATTTGAAAGTATGTTAGATGGGTAATGTTTTGGTTTTTGTAGTGATAGAAAAGAGTTAGAAAGTGAAGAGAAAAGTGAGTTTTTAGTAGAAGTTGATAACTTGATTTAAAAAATATTTTTGGAAGAAAAAATAATGTGTGAGTAAGATTTGAAAGTATGTTAGATGGGTAATGTTTTGGTTTTTGTAGTGATAGAAAAGAGTTAGAAAGTGAAGAGAAAAGTGAGTTTTTAGTAGAAGTTGATAACTTGATTTAAAAAATTAATTTTGGAAGAAAAAATAATGTGTGAGTAAGATTTGAAAGTATGTTAGATGGGTAATGTTTTGGTTTTTGTAGTGATAGAAAAGAGTTAGAAAGTGAAGAGAAAAGTGAGTTTTTAGTAGAAGTTGATAACTTGATTTAAAAAATTAATTTTGGAAGAAAAAATAATGTGTGAGTAAGATTTGAAAGTATGTTAGATGGGTAATGTTTTGGTTTTTGTAGTGATAGAAAAGAGTTAGAAAGTGAAGAGAAAAGTGAGTTTTTAGTAGAAGTTGATAACTTGATTAAAAAAATATTTTTGGAAGAAAAAATAATGTGTGAGTAAGATTTGAAAGTATGTTAGATGGGTAATGTTTTGGTTTTTGTAGTGATAGAAAAGAGTTAGAAAGTGAAGAGAAAAGTGAGTTTTTAGTAGAAGTTGATAACTTGATTTAAGAAAAATAATTTTGGAAGAAAAAATAATGTGTGAGTAAGATTTGAAAGTATGTTAGATGGGTAATGTTTTGGTTTTTGTAGTGATAGAAAAGAGTTAGAAAGTGAAGAGAAAAGTGAGTTTTTAGTAGAAGTTGATAACTTGATTTAAAAAATATTTTTGGAAGAAAAAATAATGTGTGAGTAAGATTTGAAAGTATGTTAGATGGGTAATGTTTTGGTTTTTGTAGTGATAGAAAAGAGTTAGAAAGTGAAGAGAAAAGTGAGTTTTTAGTAGAAGTTGATAACTTGATTTAAAAAATATTTTTGGAAGAAAAAATAATGTGTGAGTAAGATTTGAAAGTATGTTAGATGGGTAATGTTTTGGTTTTTGTAGTGATAGAAAAGAGTTAGAAAGTGAAGAGAAAAGTGAGTTTTTAGTAGAAGTTGATAACTTGATTTAAAAAATATTTTTGGAAGAAAAAATAATGTGTGAGTAAGATTTGAAAGTATGTTAGATGGGTAATGTTTTGGTTTTTGTAGTGATAGAAAAGAGTTAGAAAGTGAAGAGAAAAGTGAGTTTTTAGTAGTAAGTTGATAACTTGATTTAAAAAATATTTTTGGAAGAAAAAATAATGTGTGAGTAAGATTTGAAAGTATGTTAGATGGGTAATGTTTTGGTTTTTGTAGTGATAGAAAAGAGTTAGAAAGTGAAGAGAAAAGTGAGTTTTTAGTAGAAGTTGATAACTTGATTTAAAAAATATTTTTGGAAGAAAAAATAATGTGTGAGTAAGATTTGAAAGTATGTTAGATGGGTAATGTTTTGGTTTTTGTAGTGATAGAAAAGAGTTAGAAAGTGAAGAGAAAAGTGAGTTTTTAGTAGAAGTTGATAACTTGATTTAAAAAATATTTTTGGAAGAAAAAATAATGTGTGAGTAAGATTTGAAAGTATGTTAGATGGGTAATGTTTTGGTTTTTGTAGTGATAGAAAAGAGTTAGAAAGTGAAGAGAAAAGTGAGTTTTTAGTAGAAGTTGATAACTTGATTTAAAAAATATTTTTGGAAGAAAAAATAATGTGTGAGTAAGATTTGAAAGTATGTTAGATGGGTAATGTTTTGGTTTTTGTAGTGATAGAAAAGAGTTAGAAAGTGAAGAGAAAAGTGAGTTTTTAGTAGAAGTTGATAACTTGATTTAAAAAATATTTTTGGAAGAAAAAATAATGTGTGAGTAAGATTTGAAAGTATGTTAGATGGGTAATGTTTTGGTTTTTGTAGTGATAGAAAAGAGTTAGAAAGTGAAGAGAAAAGTGAGTTTTTAGTAGAAGTTGATAACTTGATTTAAAAAATATTTTTGGAAGAAAAAATAATGTGTGAGTAAGATTTGAAAGTATGTTAGATGGGTAATGTTTTGGTTTTTGTAGTGATAGAAAAGAGTTAGAAAGTGAAGAGAAAAGTGAGTTTTTAGTAGAAGTTGATAACTTGATTTAAAAAATTATTTTTGGAAGAAAAAATAATGTGTGAGTAAGATTTGAAAGTATGTTAGATGGGTAATGTTTTGGTTTTTGTAGTGATAGAAAAGAGTTAGAAAGTGAAGAGAAAAGTGAGTTTTTAGTAGAAGTTGATAACTTGATTAAAAAAATATTTTTGGAAGAAAAAATAATGTGTGAGTAAGATTTGAAAGTATGTTAGATGGGTAATGTTTTGGTTTTTGTAGTGATAGAAAAGAGTTAGAAAGTGAAGAGAAAAGTGAGTTTTTAGTAGAAGTTGATAACTTGATTAAAAAAATATTTTTGGAAGAAAAAATAATGTGTGAGTAAGATTTGAAAGTATGTTAGATGGGTAATGTTTTGGTTTTTGTAGTGATAGAAAAGAGTTAGAAAGTGAAGAGAAAAGTGAGTTTTTAGTAGAAGTTGATAACTTGATTTAAAAAAATATTTTTGGAAGAAAAAATAATGTGTGAGTAAGATTTGAAAGTATGTTAGATGGGTAATGTTTTGGTTTTTGTAGTGATAGAAAAGAGTTAGAAAGTGAAGAGAAAAGTGAGTTTTTAGTAGAAGTTGATAACTTGATTTAAAAAATATTTTTGGAAGAAAAAATAATGTGTGAGTAAGATTTGAAAGTATGTTAGATGGGTAATGTTTTGGTTTTTGTAGTGATAGAAAAGAGTTAGAAAGTGAAGAGAAAAGTGAGTTTTTAGTAGAAGTTGATAACTTGATTTAAAAAATATTTTTGGAAGAAAAAATAATGTGTGAGTAAGATTTGAAAGTATGTTAGATGGGTAATGTTTTGGTTTTTGTAGTGATAGAAAAGAGTTAGAAAGTGAAGAGAAAAGTGAGTTTTTAGTAGAAGTTGATAACTTGATTTAGAAAAATATTTTTGGAAGAAAAAATAATGTGTGAGTAAGATTTGAAAGTATGTTAGATGGGTAATGTTTTGGTTTTTGTAGTGATAGAAAAGAGTTAGAAAGTGAAGAGAAAAGTGAGTTTTTAGTAGAAGTTGATAACTTGATTTAAAAAATATTTTTGGAAGAAAAAATAATGTGTGAGTAAGATTTGAAAGTATGTTAGATGGGTAATGTTTTGGTTTTTGTAGTGATAGAAAAGAGTTAGAAAGTGAAGAGAAAAGTGAGTTTTTAGTAGAAGTTGATAACTTGATTTAAAAAATATTTTTGGAAGAAAAAATAATGTGTGAGTAAGATTTGAAAGTATGTTAGATGGGTAATGTTTTGGTTTTTGTAGTGATAGAAAAGAGTTAGAAAGTGAAGAGAAAAGTGAGTTTTTAGTAGAAGTTGATAACTTGATTTAAAAAATATTTTTGGAAGAAAAAATAATGTGTGAGTAAGATTTGAAAGTATGTTAGATGGGTAATGTTTTGGTTTTTGTAGTGATAGAAAAGAGTTAGAAAGTGAAGAGAAAAGTGAGTTTTTAGTAGAAGTTGATAACTTGATTTAAGAAAATATTTTTGGAAGAAAAAATAATGTGTGAGTAAGATTTGAAAGTATGTTAGATGGGTAATGTTTTGGTTTTTGTAGTGATAGAAAAGAGTTAGAAAGTGAAGAGAAAAGTGAGTTTTTAGTAGAAGTTGATAACTTGATTAAAAAAATAATTTTGGAAGAAAAAATAATGTGTGAGTAAGATTTGAAAGTATGTTAGATGGGTAATGTTTTGGTTTTTGTAGTGATAGAAAAGAGTTAGAAAGTGAAGAGAAAAGTGAGTTAAAAGTAGTAAGTTGATAACTTGATTTAAGAAAAATAATTTTGGAAGAAAAAATAATGTGTGAGTAAGATTTGAAAGTATGTTAGATGGGTAATGTTTTGGTTTTTGTAGTGATAGAAAAGAGTTAGAAAGTGAAGAGAAAAGTGAGTTTTTAGTAGAAGTTGATAACTTGATTAAAAAAATATTTTTGGAAGAAAAAATAATGTGTGAGTAAGATTTGAAAGTATGTTAGATGGGTAATGTTTTGGTTTTTGTAGTGATAGAAAAGAGTTAGAAAGTGAAGAGAAAAGTGAGTTTTTAGTAGAAGTTGATAACTTGATTTAAAAAATATTTTTGGAAGAAAAAATAATGTGTGAGTAAGATTTGAAAGTATGTTAGATGGGTAATGTTTTGGTTTTTGTAGTGATAGAAAAGAGTTAGAAAGTGAAGAGAAAAGTGAGTTTTTAGTAGAAGTTGATAACTTGATTTAAAAAATATTTTTGGAAGAAAAAATAATGTGTGAGTAAGATTTGAAAGTATGTTAGATGGGTAATGTTTTGGTTTTTGTAGTGATAGAAAAGAGTTAGAAAGTGAAGAGAAAAGTGAGTTTTTAGTAGAAGTTGATAACTTGATTTAAGAAAAATAATTTTGGAAGAAAAAATAATGTGTGAGTAAGATTTGAAAGTATGTTAGATGGGTAATGTTTTGGTTTTTGTAGTGATAGAAAAGAGTTAGAAAGTGAAGAGAAAAGTGAGTTAAAAGTAGTAAGTTGATAACTTGATTTAAGAAAAATATTTTTGGAAGAAAAAATAATGTGTGAGTAAGATTTGAAAGTATGTTAGATGGGTAATGTTTTGGTTTTTGTAGTGATAGAAAAGAGTTAGAAAGTGAAGAGAAAAGTGAGTTTTTAGTAGAAGTTGATAACTTGATTTAAAAAATATTTTTGGAAGAAAAAATAATGTGTGAGTAAGATTTGAAAGTATGTTAGATGGGTAATGTTTTGGTTTTTGTAGTGATAGAAAAGAGTTAGAAAGTGAAGAGAAAAGTGAGTTTTTAGTAGAAGTTGATAACTTGATTTAAAAAATATTTTTGGAAGAAAAAATAATGTGTGAGTAAGATTTGAAAGTATGTTAGATGGGTAATGTTTTGGTTTTTGTAGTGATAGAAAAGAGTTAGAAAGTGAAGAGAAAAGTGAGTTTTTAGTAGAAGTTGATAACTTGATTAAAAAAATATTTTTGGAAGAAAAAATAATGTGTGAGTAAGATTTGAAAGTATGTTAGATGGGTAATGTTTTGGTTTTTGTAGTGATAGAAAAGAGTTAGAAAGTGAAGAGAAAAGTGAGTTTTTAGTAGAAGTTGATAACTTGATTTAAAAAATATTTTTGGAAGAAAAAATAATGTGTGAGTAAGATTTGAAAGTATGTTAGATGGGTAATGTTTTGGTTTTTGTAGTGATAGAAAAGAGTTAGAAAGTGAAGAGAAAAGTGAGTTTTTAGTAGAAGTTGATAACTTGATTTAAAAAATATTTTTGGAAGAAAAAATAATGTGTGAGTAAGATTTGAAAGTATGTTAGATGGGTAATGTTTTGGTTTTTGTAGTGATAGAAAAGAGTTAGAAAGTGAAGAGAAAAGTGAGTTTTTAGTAGAAGTTGATAACTTGATTTAAAAAATATTTTTGGAAGAAAAAATAATGTGTGAGTAAGATTTGAAAGTATGTTAGATGGGTAATGTTTTGGTTTTTGTAGTGATAGAAAAGAGTTAGAAAGTGAAGAGAAAAGTGAGTTTTTAGTAGAAGTTGATAACTTGATTTAAAAAATATTTTTGGAAGAAAAAATAATGTGTGAGTAAGATTTGAAAGTATGTTAGATGGGTAATGTTTTGGTTTTTGTAGTGATAGAAAAGAGTTAGAAAGTGAAGAGAAAAGTGAGTTTTTAGTAGAAGTTGATAACTTGATTTAAAAAATATTTTTGGAAGAAAAAATAATGTGTGAGTAAGATTTGAAAGTATGTTAGATGGGTAATGTTTTGGTTTTTGTAGTGATAGAAAAGAGTTAGAAAGTGAAGAGAAAAGTGAGTTTTTAGTAGAAGTTGATAACTTGATTTAAAAAATATTTTTGGAAGAAAAAATAATGTGTGAGTAAGATTTGAAAGTATGTTAGATGGGTAATGTTTTGGTTTTTGTAGTGATAGAAAAGAGTTAGAAAGTGAAGAGAAAAGTGAGTTTTTAGTAGAAGTTGATAACTTGATTTAAAAAATATTTTTGGAAGAAAAAATAATGTGTGAGTAAGATTTGAAAGTATGTTAGATGGGTAATGTTTTGGTTTTTGTAGTGATAGAAAAGAGTTAGAAAGTGAAGAGAAAAGTGAGTTAAAAGTGGTAAGTTGATAACTTGATTTAAAAAATATTTTTGGAAGAAAAAATAATGTGTGAGTAAGATTTGAAAGTATGTTAGATGGGTAATGTTTTGGTTTTTGTAGTGATAGAAAAGAGTTAGAAAGTGAAGAGAAAAGTGAGTTTTTAGTAGAAGTTGATAACTTGATTTAAAAAATTATTTTTGGAAGAAAAAATAATGTGTGAGTAAGATTTGAAAGTATGTTAGATGGGTAATGTTTTGGTTTTTGTAGTGATAGAAAAGAGTTAGAAAGTGAAGAGAAAAGTGAGTTTTTAGTAGAAGTTGATAACTTGATTTAAAAAATAATTTTGGAAGAAAAAATAATGTGTGAGTAAGATTTGAAAGTATGTTAGATGGGTAATGTTTTGGTTTTTGTAGTGATAGAAAAGAGTTAGAAAGTGAAGAGAAAAGTGAGTTTTTAGTAGAAGTTGATAACTTGATTAAAAAAATATTTTTGGAAGAAAAAATAATGTGTGAGTAAGATTTGAAAGTATGTTAGATGGGTAATGTTTTGGTTTTTGTAGTGATAGAAAAGAGTTAGAAAGTGAAGAGAAAAGTGAGTTTTTAGTAGAAGTTGATAACTTGATTTAAAAAATTAATTTTGGAAGAAAAAATAATGTGTGAGTAAGATTTGAAAGTATGTTAGATGGGTAATGTTTTGGTTTTTGTAGTGATAGAAAAGAGTTAGAAAGTGAAGAGAAAAGTGAGTTTTTAGTAGTAAGTTGATAACTTGATTTAAGAAAAATAATTTTGGAAGAAAAAATAATGTGTGAGTAAGATTTGAAAGTATGTTAGATGGGTAATGTTTTGGTTTTTGTAGTGATAGAAAAGAGTTAGAAAGTGAAGAGAAAAGTGAGTTTTTAGTAGAAGTTGATAACTTGATTTAAAAAATATTTTTGGAAGAAAAAATAATGTGTGAGTAAGATTTGAAAGTATGTTAGATGGGTAATGTTTTGGTTTTTGTAGTGATAGAAAAGAGTTAGAAAGTGAAGAGAAAAGTGAGTTTTTAGTAGAAGTTGATAACTTGATTTAAAAAATAATTTTGGAAGAAAAAATAATGTGTGAGTAAGATTTGAAAGTATGTTAGATGGGTAATGTTTTGGTTTTTGTAGTGATAGAAAAGAGTTAGAAAGTGAAGAGAAAAGTGAGTTTTTAGTAGAAGTTGATAACTTGATTAAAAAAATATTTTTGGAAGAAAAAATAATGTGTGAGTAAGATTTGAAAGTATGTTAGATGGGTAATGTTTTGGTTTTTGTAGTGATAGAAAAGAGTTAGAAAGTGAAGAGAAAAGTGAGTTTTTAGTAGAAGTTGATAACTTGATTTAAAAAATATTTTTGGAAGAAAAAATAATGTGTGAGTAAGATTTGAAAGTATGTTAGATGGGTAATGTTTTGGTTTTTGTAGTGATAGAAAAGAGTTAGAAAGTGAAGAGAAAAGTGAGTTTTTAGTAGAAGTTGATAACTTGATTTAAAAAATATTTTTGGAAGAAAAAATAATGTGTGAGTAAGATTTGAAAGTATGTTAGATGGGTAATGTTTTGGTTTTTGTAGTGATAGAAAAGAGTTAGAAAGTGAAGAGAAAAGTGAGTTTTTAGTAGAAGTTGATAACTTGATTAAAAAATATTTTTGGAAGAAAAAATAATGTGTGAGTAAGATTTGAAAGTATGTTAGATGGGTAATGTTTTGGTTTTTGTAGTGATAGAAAAGAGTTAGAAAGTGAAGAGAAAAGTGAGTTTTTAGTAGAAGTTGATAACTTGATTTAAAAAATATTTTTGGAAGAAAAAATAATGTGTGAGTAAGATTTGAAAGTATGTTAGATGGGTAATGTTTTGGTTTTTGTAGTGATAGAAAAGAGTTAGAAAGTGAAGAGAAAAGTGAGTTTTTAGTAGAAGTTGATAACTTGATTTAAAAAATATTTTTGGAAGAAAAAATAATGTGTGAGTAAGATTTGAAAGTATGTTAGATGGGTAATGTTTTGGTTTTTGTAGTGATAGAAAAGAGTTAGAAAGTGAAGAGAAAAGTGAGTTTTTAGTAGAAGTTGATAACTTGATTAAAAAAATTATTTTGGAAGAAAAAATAATGTGTGAGTAAGATTTGAAAGTATGTTAGATGGGTAATGTTTTGGTTTTTGTAGTGATAGAAAAGAGTTAGAAAGTGAAGAGAAAAGTGAGTTTTTAGTAGAAGTTGATAACTTGATTTAAAAAATAATTTTTGGAAGAAAAAATAATGTGTGAGTAAGATTTGAAAGTATGTTAGATGGGTAATGTTTTGGTTTTTGTAGTGATAGAAAAGAGTTAGAAAGTGAAGAGAAAAGTGAGTTTTTAGTAGAAGTTGATAACTTGATTTAAAAAATATTTTTGGAAGAAAAAATAATGTGTGAGTAAGATTTGAAAGTATGTTAGATGGGTAATGTTTTGGTTTTTGTAGTGATAGAAAAGAGTTAGAAAGTGAAGAGAAAAGTGAGTTTTTAGTAGAAGTTGATAACTTGATTTAAAAAATATTTTTGGAAGAAAAAATAATGTGTGAGTAAGATTTGAAAGTATGTTAGATGGGTAATGTTTTGGTTTTTGTAGTGATAGAAAAGAGTTAGAAAGTGAAGAGAAAAGTGAGTTTTTAGTAGAAGTTGATAACTTGATTTAAAAAATATTTTTGGAAGAAAAAATAATGTGTGAGTAAGATTTGAAAGTATGTTAGATGGGTAATGTTTTGGTTTTTGTAGTGATAGAAAAGAGTTAGAAAGTGAAGAGAAAAGTGAGTTTTTAGTAGAAGTTGATAACTTGATTTAAAAAATATTTTTGGAAGAAAAAATAATGTGTGAGTAAGATTTGAAAGTATGTTAGATGGGTAATGTTTTGGTTTTTGTAGTGATAGAAAAGAGTTAGAAAGTGAAGAGAAAAGTGAGTTTTTAGTAGAAGTTGATAACTTGATTAAAAAAATATTTTTGGAAGAAAAAATAATGTGTGAGTAAGATTTGAAAGTATGTTAGATGGGTAATGTTTTGGTTTTTGTAGTGATAGAAAAGAGTTAGAAAGTGAAGAGAAAAGTGAGTTTTTAGTAGAAGTTGATAACTTGATTAAAAAAATAATTTTGGAAGAAAAAATAATGTGTGAGTAAGATTTGAAAGTATGTTAGATGGGTAATGTTTTGGTTTTTGTAGTGATAGAAAAGAGTTAGAAAGTGAAGAGAAAAGTGAGTTAAAAGTAGTAAGTTGATAACTTGATTTAAAAAATATTTTTGGAAGAAAAAATAATGTGTGAGTAAGATTTGAAAGTATGTTAGATGGGTAATGTTTTGGTTTTTGTAGTGATAGAAAAGAGTTAGAAAGTGAAGAGAAAAGTGAGTTTTTAGTAGAAGTTGATAACTTGATTTAAAAAAATATTTTTGGAAGAAAAAATAATGTGTGAGTAAGATTTGAAAGTATGTTAGATGGGTAATGTTTTGGTTTTTGTAGTGATAGAAAAGAGTTAGAAAGTGAAGAGAAAAGTGAGTTTTTAGTAGAAGTTGATAACTTGATTTAAGAAAAATAATTTTGGAAGAAAAAATAATGTGTGAGTAAGATTTGAAAGTATGTTAGATGGGTAATGTTTTGGTTTTTGTAGTGATAGAAAAGAGTTAGAAAGTGAAGAGAAAAGTGAGTTAAAAGTAGAAGTTGATAACTTGATTTAAAAAATATTTTTGGAAGAAAAAATAATGTGTGAGTAAGATTTGAAAGTATGTTAGATGGGTAATGTTTTGGTTTTTGTAGTGATAGAAAAGAGTTAGAAAGTGAAGAGAAAAGTGAGTTTTTAGTAGAAGTTGATAACTTGATTTAAAAAATATTTTTGGAAGAAAAAATAATGTGTGAGTAAGATTTGAAAGTATGTTAGATGGGTAATGTTTTGGTTTTTGTAGTGATAGAAAAGAGTTAGAAAGTGAAGAGAAAAGTGAGTTTTTAGTAGAAGTTGATAACTTGATTTAAAAAATTAATTTTGGAAGAAAAAATAATGTGTGAGTAAGATTTGAAAGTATGTTAGATGGGTAATGTTTTGGTTTTTGTAGTGATAGAAAAGAGTTAGAAAGTGAAGAGAAAAGTGAGTTTTTAGTAGAAGTTGATAACTTGATTTAAAAAATTATTTTTGGAAGAAAAAATAATGTGTGAGTAAGATTTGAAAGTATGTTAGATGGGTAATGTTTTGGTTTTTGTAGTGATAGAAAAGAGTTAGAAAGTGAAGAGAAAAGTGAGTTTTTAGTAGAAGTTGATAACTTGATTTAAAAAATATTTTTGGAAGAAAAAATAATGTGTGAGTAAGATTTGAAAGTATGTTAGATGGGTAATGTTTTGGTTTTTGTAGTGATAGAAAAGAGTTAGAAAGTGAAGAGAAAAGTGAGTTTTTAGTAGAAGTTGATAACTTGATTTAAAAAATATTTTTGGAAGAAAAAATAATGTGTGAGTAAGATTTGAAAGTATGTTAGATGGGTAATGTTTTGGTTTTTGTAGTGATAGAAAAGAGTTAGAAAGTGAAGAGAAAAGTGAGTTTTTAGTAGAAGTTGATAACTTGATTTAAAAAATATTTTTGGAAGAAAAAATAATGTGTGAGTAAGATTTGAAAGTATGTTAGATGGGTAATGTTTTGGTTTTTGTAGTGATAGAAAAGAGTTAGAAAGTGAAGA
>CAMPDV010007444.1:0-14217 GCA_946699065.1 Loxodes magnus
GTTTTAAAAGTAAAGTGAAGAAGAAAAGTAAGAAAAGAAGAGTGATTTCAGTTTTTAAGTGTTGAAGCTTTGATAAGATAAGAGTTATAAAGAGTAGTTAGTTTTAAAAGTAAAGTGAAGAAGAAAAGTAAGAAAAGAAGAGTAATTTATGTTTTTAAGTGATGAAGCTTTGATAAGATAAGAGTTATAAAGAGTAGTTAGTTTTAAAAGTAAAGTGAATGAAAAGTAAGAAAAGAAGAGTAATTTCAGTTTTTAAGTGTTGAAGCTTTGATAAGATAAGAGTTATAAAGAGTAGTTAGTTTTAAAAGTAAAGTGAAGAAGAAAAGTAAGAAAAGAAGAGTAATTTCAGTTTTTAAGTGTTGAAGCTTTGATAAGATAAGAGATATAAAGAGTAGTTAGTTTTAAAAGTAAAGTGAAGAAGAAAAGTAAGAAAAGAAGAGAAATTTCAGTTTTTAAGTGTTGAAGCTTTGATAAGATAAGAGTTATAAAGAGTAGTTTGTTTTAAAAGTAAAGTGAAGAAGAAAAGTAAGAAAAGAAGAGTGATTTCAGTTTTTAAGTGATGAAGCTTTGATCAGATAAGAGTTATAAAGAGTAGTTAGTTTTAAAAGTAAAGTGAAGAAGAAAAGTAAGAAAAGAAGAGTAATTTCAGTTTTTAAGTGTTGAAGCTTTGATCAGATAAGAGTTATAAAGAGTAGTTAGTTTTAAAAGTAAAGTGAAGAAGAAAAGTAAGAAAAGAAGAGTGATTTCAGTTTTTAAGTGTTGAAGATTTGATAAGATAAGAGTTATAAAGAGTAGTTAGTTTTAAAAGTAAAGTGAAGAAGAAAAGTAAGAAAAGAAGAGTGATTTCAGTTTTTAAGTGTTGAAGATTTGATAAGATAAGAGTTATAAAGAGTAGTTAGTTTTAAAAGTAAAGTGAAGAAGAAAAGTAAGAAAAGAAGAGTGATTTCAGTTTTTAAGTGTTGAAGCTTTGATAAGATAAGAGTTATAAAGAGTAGTTAGTTTTAAAAGTAAAGTGAAGAAGAAAAGTAAGAAAAGAAGAGTAATTTCAGTTTTTAAGTGTTGAAGCTTTGATCAGATAAGAGTTATAAAGAGTAGTTAGTTTTAAAAGTAAAGTGAAGAAGAAAAGTAAGAAAAGAAGAGTGATTTCAGTTTTTAAGTGTTGAAGCTTTGATAAGATAAGAGTTATAAAGAGTAGTTAGTTTTAAAAGTAAAGTGAAGAAGAAAAGTAAGAAAAGAAGAGTAATTTCAGTTTTTAAGTGTTGAAGCTTTGATAAGATAAGAGTTATAAAGAGTAGTTAGTTTTAAAAGTAAAGTGAAGAAGAAAAGTAAGAAAAGAAGAGTGATTTCAGTTTTTAAGTGTTGAAGCTTTGATAAGATAAGAGTTATAAAGAGTATTTGGTTTTAAAAGTAAAGTGAAGAAGAAAAGTAAGAAAAGAAGAGTGATTTCAGTTTTTAAGTGATGAAGCTTTGATAAGATAAGAGTTATAAAGAGTAGTTAGTTTTAAAAGTAAAGTGAATGAAAAGTAAGAAAAGAAGAGTAATTTCAGTTTTTAAGTGTTGAAGCTTTGATAAGATAAGAGTTATAAAGAGTAGTTAGTTTTAAAAGTAAAGTGAAGAAGAAAAGTAAGAAAAGAAGAGTAATTTCAGTTTTTAAGTGTTGAAGCTTTGATCAGATAAGAGTTATAAAGAGTAGTTAGTTTTAAAAGTAAAGTGAAGAAGAAAAGTAAGAAAAGAAGAGTGATTTCAGTTTTTAAGTGTTGAAGATTTGATAAGATAAGAGTTATAAAGAGTAGTTAGTTTTTAAAAGTAAAGTGAAGAAGAAAAGTAAGAAAAGAAGAGTGATTTCAGTTTTTAAGTGATGAAGCTTTGATAAGATAAGAGTTATAAAGAGTAGTTTGTTTTAAAAGTAAAGTGAAGAAGAAAAGTAAGAAAAGAAGAGTGATTTCAGTTTTTAAGTGATGAAGCTTTGATAAGATAAGAGTTATAAAGAGTAGTTAGTTTTAAAAGTAAAGTGAAGAAGAAAAGTAAGAAAAGAAGAGTGATTTCAGTTTTTAAGTGTTGAAGCTTTGATCAGATAAGAGTTATAAAGAGTAGTTGGTTTTAAAAGTAAAGTGAAGAAGAAAAGTAAGAAAAGAAGAGTGATTTCAGTTTTTAAGTGTTGAAGCTTTGATAAGATAAGAGTTATAAAGAGTAGTTAGTTTTAAAAGTAAAGTGAAGAAGAAAAGTAAGAAAAGAAGAGTGATTTCAGTTTTTAAGTGTTGAAGATTTGATAAGATAAGAGTTATAAAGAGTAGTTAGTTTTAAAAGTAAAGTGAAGAAGAAAAGTAAGAAAAGAAGAGTGATTTCAGTTTTTAAGTGTTGAAGATTTGATAAGATAAGAGTTATAAAGAGTAGTTGGTTTTAAAAGTAAAGTGAAGAAGAAAAGTAAGAAAAGAAGAGTGATTTCAGTTTTTAAGTGTTGAAGCTTTGATCAGATAAGAGTTATAAAGAGTAGTTAGTTTTAAAAGTAAAGTGAAGAAGAAAAGTAAGAAAAGAAGAGTGATTTCAGTTTTTAAGTGTTGAAGATTTGATAAGATAAGAGTTATAAAGAGTAGTTAGTTTTAAAAGTAAAGTGAAGAAGAAAAGTAAGAAAAGAAGAGTGATTTCAGTTTTTAAGTGTTGAAGCTTTGATAAGATAAGAGTTATAAAGAGTAGTTAGTTTTAAAAGTAAAGTGAAGAAGAAAAGTAAGAAAAGAAGAGTGATTTCAGTTTTTAAGTGTTGAAGCTTTGATAAGATAAGAGTTATAAAGAGTAGTTAGTTTTAAAAGTAAAGTGAAGAAGAAAAGTATAAAAGAAGAGTGATTTCAGTTTTTAAGTGTTGAAGCTTTGATAAGATAAGAGATATAAAGAGTAGTTAGTTTTAAAAGTAAAGTGAAGAAGAAAAGTAAGAAAAGAAGAGTAATTTATGTTTTTAAGTGTTGAAGCTTTGATAAGATAAGAGTTATAAAGAGTAGTTAGTTTTAAAAGTAAAGTGAAGAAGAAAAGTAAGAAAAGAAGAGTGATTTCAGTTTTTAAGTGATGAAGCTTTGATAAGATAAGAGTTATAAAGAGTAGTTGGTTTTAAAAGTAAAGTGAAGAAGAAAAGTAAGAAAAGAAGAGTGATTTCAGTTTTTAAGTGTTGAAGCTTTGATAAGATAAGAGTTATAAAGAGTAGTTTGTTTTAAAAGTAAAGTGAAGAAGAAAAGTAAGAAAAGAAGAGTGATTTCAGTTTTTAAGTGATGAAGCTTTGATAAGATAAGAGTTATAAAGAGTAGTTAGTTTTAAAAGTAAAGTGAAGAAGAAAAGTAAGAAAAGAAGAGTGATTTCAGTTTTTAAGTGTTGAAGCTTTGATCAGATAAGAGTTATAAAGAGTAGTTAGTTTTAAAAGTAAAGTGAAGAAGAAAAGTAAGAAAAGAAGAGTGATTTCAGTTTTTAAGTGTTGAAGCTTTGATAAGATAAGAGTTATAAAGAGTAGTTAGTTTTAAAAGTAAAGTAAAGAAGAAAAGTAAGAAAAGAAGAGTGATTTCAGTTTTTAAGTGTTGAAGATTTGATAAGATAAGAGTTATAAAGAGTAGTTAGTTTTAAAAGTAAAGTGAAGAAGAAAAGTAAGAAAAGAAGAGTGATTTCAGTTTTTAAGTGTTGAAGATTTGATAAGATAAGAGTTATAAAGAGTAGTTAGTTTTAAAAGTAAAGTGAAGAAGAAAAGTAAGAAAAGAAGAGTGATTTCAGTTTTTAAGTGTTGAAGCTTTGATAAGATAAGAGTTATAAAGAGTAGTTAGTTTTAAAAGTAAAGTGAAGAAGAAAAGTAAGAAAAGAAGAGTGATTTCAGTTTTTAAGTGTTGAAGATTTGATAAGATAAGAGTTATAAAGAGTAGTTAGTTTTAAAAGTAAAGTAAAGAAGAAAAGTAAGAAAAGAAGAGTAATTTCAGTTTTTAAGTGTTGAAGCTTTGATAAGATAAGAGTTATAAAGAGTAGTTAGTTTTAAAAGTAAAGTGAAGAAGAAAAGTAAGAAAAGAAGAGTGATTTCAGTTTTTAAGTGTTGAAGCTTTGATAAGATAAGAGTTATAAAGAGTAGTTAGTTTTAAAAGTAAAGTGAAGAAGAAAAGTAAGAAAAGAAGAGTGATTTCAGTTTTTAAGTGTTGAAGCTTTGATAAGATAAGAGTTATAAAGAGTAGTTAGTTTTAAAAGTAAAGTGAAGAAGAAAAGTAAGAAAAGAAGAGTAATTTCAGTTTTTAAGTGTTGAAGCTTTGATAAGATAAGAGTTATAAAGAGTAGTTAGTTTTAAAAGTAAAGTGAAGAAGAAAAGTAAGAAAAGAAGAGTGATTTCAGTTTTTAAGTGTTGAAGCTTTGATAAGATAAGAGTTATAAAGAGTATTTGGTTTTAAAAGTAAAGTGAAGAAGAAAAGTAAGAAAAGAAGAGTGATTTCAGTTTTTAAGTGATGAAGCTTTGATAAGATAAGAGTTATAAAGAGTAGTTAGTTTTAAAAGTAAAGTGAATGAAAAGTAAGAAAAGAAGAGTAATTTCAGTTTTTAAGTGTTGAAGCTTTGATAAGATAAGAGTTATAAAGAGTAGTTAGTTTTAAAAGTAAAGTGAAGAAGAAAAGTAAGAAAAGAAGAGTAATTTCAGTTTTTAAGTGTTGAAGCTTTGATCAGATAAGAGTTATAAAGAGTAGTTAGTTTTAAAAGTAAAGTGAAGAAGAAAAGTAAGAAAAGAAGAGTGATTTCAGTTTTTAAGTGTTGAAGCTTTGATAAGATAAGAGTTATAAAGAGTAGTTAGTTTTAAAAGTAAAGTGAAGAAGAAAAGTAAGAAAAGAAGAGTGATTTCAGTTTTTAAGTGATGAAGCTTTGATAAGATAAGAGTTATAAAGAGTAGTTAGTTTTAAAAGTAAAGTGAAGAAGAAAAGTAAGAAAAGAAGAGTGATTTCAGTTTTTAAGTGTTGAAGCTTTGATAAGATAAGAGTTATAAAGAGTAGTTTGTTTTAAAAGTAAAGTGAAGAAGAAAAGTAAGAAAAGAAGAGTAATTTATGTTTTTAAGTGATGAAGCTTTGATAAGATAAGAGTTATAAAGAGTAGTTAGTTTTAAAAGTAAAGTGAAGAAGAAAAGTAAGAAAAGAAGAGTAATTTCAGTTTTTAAGTGATGAAGCTTTGATCAGATAAGAGTTATAAAGAGTAGTTAGTTTTAAAAGTAAAGTGAAGAAGAAAAGTAAGAAAAGAAGAGTGATTTCAGTTTTTAAGTGTTGAAGCTTTGATAAGATAAGAGTTATAAAGAGTAGTTAGTTTTAAAAGTAAAGTGAAGAAGAAAAGTAAGAAAAGAAGAGTAATTTCAGTTTTTAAGTGTTGAAGCTTTGATAAGATAAGAGTTATAAAGAGTAGTTAGTTTTAAAAGTAAAGTGAAGAAGAAAAGTAAGAAAAGAAGAGTGATTTCAGTTTTTAAGTGTTGAAGCTTTGATAAGATAAGAGTTATAAAGAGTATTTGGTTTTAAAAGTAAAGTGAAGAAGAAAAGTAAGAAAAGAAGAGTGATTTCAGTTTTTAAGTGATGAAGCTTTGATAAGATAAGAGTTATAAAGAGTAGTTAGTTTTAAAAGTAAAGTGAATGAAAAGTAAGAAAAGAAGAGTAATTTCAGTTTTTAAGTGTTGAAGCTTTGATAAGATAAGAGTTATAAAGAGTAGTTAGTTTTAAAAGTAAAGTGAAGAAGAAAAGTAAGAAAAGAAGAGTGATTTCAGTTTTTAAGTGTTGAAGCTTTGATAAGATAAGAGTTATAAAGAGTAGTTAGTTTTAAAAGTAAAGTGAAGAAGAAAAGTAAGAAAAGAAGAGTGATTTCAGTTTTTAAGTGTTGAAGCTTTGATAAGATAAGAGTTATAAAGAGTAGTTAGTTTTAAAAGTAAAGTGAAGAAGAAAAGTAAGAAAAGAAGAGTGATTTCAGTTTTTAAGTGATGAAGCTTTGATAAGATAAGAGTTATAAAGAGTAGTTAGTTTTAAAAGTAAAGTGAAGAAGAAAAGTAAGAAAAGAAGAGTGATTTCAGTTTTTAAGTGTTGAAGCTTTGATAAGATAAGAGTTATAAAGAGTAGTTTGTTTTAAAAGTAAAGTGAAGAAGAAAAGTAAGAAAAGAAGAGTAATTTATGTTTTTAAGTGATGAAGCTTTGATAAGATAAGAGTTATAAAGAGTAGTTAGTTTTAAAAGTAAAGTGAAGAAGAAAAGTAAGAAAAGAAGAGTAATTTCAGTTTTTAAGTGTTGAAGCTTTGATCAGATAAGAGTTATAAAGAGTAGTTAGTTTTAAAAGTAAAGTGAAGAAGAAAAGTAAGAAAAGAAGAGTGATTTCAGTTTTTAAGTGTTGAAGCTTTGATAAGATAAGAGTTATAAAGAGTAGTTGGTTTTAAAAGTAAAGTGAAGAAGAAAAGTAAGAAAAGAAGAGTGATTTCAGTTTTTAAGTGATGAAGCTTTGATAAGATAAGAGTTATAAAGAGTAGTTGGTTTTAAAAGTAAAGTGAAGAAGAAAAGTAAGAAAAGAAGAGTGATTTCAGTTTTTAAGTGTTGAAGATTTGATAAGATAAGAGTTATAAAGAGTAGTTAGTTTTAAAAGTAAAGTGAAGAAGAAAAGTAAGAAAAGAAGAGTGATTTCAGTTTTTAAGTGATGAAGCTTTGATAAGATAAGAGTTATAAAGAGTAGTTTGTTTTAAAAGTAAAGTGAAGAAGAAAAGTAAGAAAAGAAGAGTGATTTCAGTTTTTAAGTGATGAAGCTTTGATAAGATAAGAGTTATAAAGAGTAGTTAGTTTTAAAAGTAAAGTGAAGAAGAAAAGTAAGAAAAGAAGAGTAATTTCAGTTTTTAAGTGTTGAAGCTTTGATCAGATAAGAGTTATAAAGAGTAGTTAGTTTTAAAAGTAAAGTGAAGAAGAAAAGTAAGAAAAGAAGAGTGATTTCAGTTTTTAAGTGTTGAAGCTTTGATAAGATAAGAGTTATAAAGAGTAGTTAGTTTTAAAAGTAAAGTGAAGAAGAAAAGTAAGAAAAGAAGAGTGATTTCAGTTTTTAAGTGTTGAAGATTTCATCAGATAAGAGTTATAAAGAGTATTTGGTTTTAAAAGTAAAGTGAAGAAGAAAAGTAAGAAAAGAAGAGTGATTTCAGTTTTTAAGTGTTGAAGCTTTGATAAGATAAGAGTTATAAAGAGTAGTTAGTTTTAAAAGTAAAGTGAAGAAGAAAAGTAAGAAAAGAAGAGTGATTTCAGTTTTTAAGTGTTGAAGCTTTGATAAGATAAGAGTTATAAAGAGTAGTTAGTTTTAAAAGTAAAGTGAAGAAGAAAAGTAAGAAAAGAAGAGTAATTTCAGTTTTTAAGTGTTGAAGCTTTGATAAGATAAGAGTTATAAAGAGTAGTTTGTTTTAAAAGTAAAGTGAAGAAGAAAAGTAAGAAAAGAAGAGTAATTTATGTTTTTAAGTGATGAAGCTTTGATAAGATAAGAGTTATAAAGAGTAGTTAGTTTTAAAAGTAAAGTGAAGAAGAAAAGTAAGAAAAGAAGAGTGATTTCAGTTTTTAAGTGTTGAAGCTTTGATAAGATAAGAGTTATAAAGAGTAGTTAGTTTTAAAAGTAAAGTGAAGAAGAAAAGTAAGAAAAGAAGAGTGATTTCAGTTTTTAAGTGTTGAAGCTTTGATAAGATAAGAGTTATAAAGAGTAGTTAGTTTTAAAAGTAAAGTGAAGAAGAAAAGTAAGAAAAGAAGAGTAATTTATGTTTTTAAGTGTTGAAGATTTGATAAGATAAGAGTTATAAAGAGTATTTGGTTTTAAAAGTAAAGTGAAGAAGAAAAGTAAGAAAAGAAGAGTGATTTCAGTTTTTAAGTGTTGAAGATTTGATAAGATAAGAGTTATAAAGAGTAGTTAGTTTTAAAAGTAAAGTGAAGAAGAAAAGTAAGAAAAGAAGAGTGATTTCAGTTTTTAAGTGTTGAAGCTTTGATAAGATAAGAGTTATAAAGAGTAGTTAGTTTTAAAAGTAAAGTGAAGAAGAAAAGTAAGAAAAGAAGAGTGATTTCAGTTTTTAAGTGTTGAAGCTTTGATAAGATAAGAGTTATAAAGAGTAGTTAGTTTTAAAAGTAAAGTGAAGAAGAAAAGTAAGAAAAGAAGAGTGATTTCAGTTTTTAAGTGTTGAAGCTTTGATAAGATAAGAGTTATAAAGAGTAGTTAGTTTTAAAAGTAAAGTGAATGAAAAGTAAGAAAAGAAGAGTAATTTCAGTTTTTAAGTGTTGAAGCTTTGATAAGATAAGAGTTATAAAGAGTAGTTAGTTTTAAAAGTAAAGTGAAGAAGAAAAGTAAGAAAAAAAGAGTGATTTCAGTTTTTGAGTGTTGAAGCTTTGATAAGATAAGAGATATAAAGAGTAGTTAGTTTTAAAAGTAAAGTGAAGAAGAAAAGTAAGAAAAGAAGAGTAATTTCAGTTTTTAAGTGTTGAAGCTTTGATAAGATAAGAGTTATAAAGAGTAGTTAGTTTTAAAAGTAAAGTGAAGAAGAAAAGTAAGAAAAGAAGAGTGATTTCAGTTTTTAAGTGTTGAAGCTTTGATAAGATAAGAGTTATAAAGAGTAGTTAGTTTTAAAAGTAAAGTGAAGAAGAAAAGTAAGAAAAGAAGAGTGATTTCAGTTTTTAAGTGTTGAAGCTTTGATAAGATAAGAGTTATAAAGAGTAGTTAGTTTTAAAAGTAAAGTGAAGAAGAAAAGTAAGAAAAGAAGAGTGATTTCAGTTTTTAAGTGTTGAAGCTTTGATAAGATAAGAGTTATAAAGAGTAGTTAGTTTTAAAAGTAAAGTGAAGAAGAAAAGTAAGAAAAGAAGAGTGATTTCATTTTTTTAGTGATGAAGCTTTGATCAGATAAGAGATATAAAGAGTAGTTAGTTTTAAAAGTAAAGTGAAGAAGAAAAGTAAGAAAAGAAGAGTGATTTCATTTTTTTAGTGATGAAGCTTTGATAAGATAAGAGATATAAAGAGTAGTTAGTTTTAAAAGTAAAGTGAAGAAGAAAAGTAAGAAAAGAAGAGTAATTTCAGTTTTTAAGTGTTGAAGCTTTGATCAGATAAGAGTTATAAAGAGTAGTTAGTTTTAAAAGTAAAGTGAAGAAGAAAAGTAAGAAAAGAAGAGTGATTTCAGTTTTTAAGTGTTGAAGCTTTGATAAGATAAGAGTTATAAAGAGTAGTTAGTTTTAAAAGTAAAGTGAAGAAGAAAAGTAAGAAAAGAAGAGTGATTTCAGTTTTTAAGTGTTGAAGATTTGATAAGATAAGAGTTATAAAAAGTAGTTAGTTTTAAAAGTAAAGTGAAGAAGAAAAGTAAGAAAAGAAGAGTGATTTCAGTTTTTAAGTGTTGAAGATTTGATAAGATAAGAGTTATAAAGAGTAGTTAGTTTTAAAAGTAAAGTGAAGAAGAAAAGTAAGAAAAGAAGAGTGATTTCAGTTTTTAAGTGTTGAAGATTTGATAAGATAAGAGTTATAAAGAGTAGTTAGTTTTAAAAGTAAAGTGAAGAAGAAAAGTAAGAAAAGAAGAGTGATTTCAGTTTTTAAGTGTTGAAGCTTTGATAAGATAAGAGTTATAAAGAGTAGTTAGTTTTAAAAGTAAAGTGAAGAAGAAAAGTAAGAAAAGAAGAGTAATTTCAGTTTTTAAGTGTTGAAGCTTTGATAAGATAAGAGTTATAAAGAGTAGTTAGTTTTAAAAGTAAAGTGAAGAAGAAAAGTAAGAAAAGAAGAGTGATTTCATTTTTTAAGTGTTGAAGATTTGATAAGATAAGAGTTATAAAGAGTAGTTAGTTTTAAAAGTAAAGTGAAGAAGAAAAGTAAGAAAAGAAGAGTGATTTCAGTTTTTAAGTGATGAAGCTTTGATAAGATAAGAGTTATAAAGAGTAGTTAGTTTTAAAAGTAAAGTGAAGAAGAAAAGTAAGAAAAGAAGAGTGATTTCAGTTTTTAAGTGTTGAAGATTTGATAAGATAAGAGTTATAAAGAGTAGTTAGTTTTAAAAGTAAAGTGAAGAAGAAAAGTAAGAAAAGAAGAGTGATTTCAGTTTTTAAGTGTTGAAGCTTTGATAAGATAAGAGTTATAAAGAGTAGTTAGTTTTAAAAGTAAAGTGAAGAAGAAAAGTAAGAAAAGAAGAGTGATTTCAGTTTTTAAGTGTTGAAGCTTTGATAAGATAAGAGTTATAAAGAGTAGTTAGTTTTAAAAGTAAAGTGAAGAAGAAAAGTAAGAAAAGAAGAGTGATTTCAGTTTTTAAGTGTTGAAGCTTTGATAAGATAAGAGTTATAAAGAGTAGTTAGTTTTAAAAGTAAAGTGAAGAAGAAAAGTATAAAAGAAGAGTGATTTCAGTTTTTAAGTGATGAAGCTTTGATAAGATAAGAGTTATAAAGAGTAGTTAGTTTTAAAAGTAAAGTGAAGAAGAAAAGTAAGAAAAGAAGAGTGATTTCAGTTTTTAAGTGTTGAAGCTTTGATAAGATAAGAGTTATAAAGAGTAGTTAGTTTTAAAAGTAAAGTGAAGAAGAAAAGTAAGAAAAGAAGAGTGATTTCAGTTTTTAAGTGTTGAAGCTTTGATAAGATAAGAGTTATAAAGAGTAGTTGGTTTTAAAAGTAAAGTGAAGAAGAAAAGTAAGAAAAGAAGAGTGATTTCAGTTTTTAAGTGTTGAAGCTTTGATAAGATAAGAGTTATAAAGAGTAGTTAGTTTTAAAAGTAAAGTGAAGAAGAAAAGTAAGAAAAGAAGAGTGATTTCATTTTTTAAGTGTTGAAGCTTTGATAAGATAAGAGTTATAAAGAGTATTTGGTTTTAAAAGTAAAGTGAAGAAGAAAAGTAAGAAAAGAAGAGTGATTTCAGTTTTTAAGTGTTGAAGCTTTGATAAGATAAGAGTTATAAAGAGTAGTTGGTTTTAAAAGTAAAGTGAAGAAGAAAAGTAAGAAAAGAAGAGTGATTTCAGTTTTTAAGTGTTGAAGCTTTGATCAGATAAGAGTTATAAAGAGTAGTTAGTTTTAAAAGTAAAGTGAAGAAGAAAAGTAAGAAAAGAAGAGTGATTTCAGTTTTTAAGTGTTGAAGCTTTGATAAGATAAGAGTTATAAAGAGTAGTTAGTTTTAAAAGTAAAGTGAAGAAGAAAAGTAAGAAAAGAAGAGTGATTTCAGTTTTTAAGTGTTGAAGCTTTGATAAGATAAGAGTTATAAAGAGTAGTTAGTTTTAAAAGTAAAGTGAAGAAGAAAAGTAAGAAAAGAAGAGTGATTTCATTTTTTAAGTGTTGAAGCTTTGATCAGATAAGAGTTATAAAGAGTAGTTAGTTTTAAAAGTAAAGTGAAGAAGAAAAGTAAGAAAAGAAGAGTGATTTCAGTTTTTAAGTGTTGAAGCTTTGATAAGATAAGAGTTATAAAGAGTAGTTGGTTTTAAAAGTAAAGTGAAGAAGAAAAGTAAGAAAAGAAGAGTGATTTCAGTTTTTAAGTGTTGAAGCTTTGATAAGATAAGAGTTATAAAGAGTAGTTAGTTTTAAAAGTAAAGTGAAGAAGAAAAGTAAGAAAAGAAGAGTGATTTCATTTTTTAAGTGTTGAAGCTTTGATCAGATAAGAGTTATAAAGAGTAGTTAGTTTTAAAAGTAAAGTGAAGAAGAAAAGTAAGAAAAGAAGAGTGATTTCAGTTTTTAAGTGTTGAAGCTTTGATAAGATAAGAGTTATAAAGAGTAGTTAGTTTTAAAAGTAAAGTGAAAGAAGAAAAGTAAGAAAAGAAGAGTAATTTCAGTTTTTAAGTGATGAAGCTTTGATCAGATAAGAGTTATAAAGAGTAGTTGGTTTTAAAAGTAAAGTAAAGAAGAAAAGTAAGAAAAGTAAGAAAAGAAGAGTAATTTCAGTTTTTGAGTGTTGAAGCTTTGATAAGATAAGAGTTATAAAGAGTAGTTAGTTTTAAAAGTAAAGTGAAGAAGAAAAGTAAGAAAAGAAGAGTGATTTCAGTTTTTAAGTGTTGAAGCTTTGATAAGATAAGAGTTATAAAGAGTAGTTAGTTTTAAAAGTAAAGTGAAGAAGAAAAGTAAGAAAAGAAGAGTGATTTCAGTTTTTAAGTGTTGAAGCTTTGATAAGATAAGAGTTATAAAGAGTAGTTAGTTTTAAAAGTAAAGTGAAGAAGAAAAGTAAGAAAAGAAGAGTAATTTCAGTTTTTAAGTGTTGAAGCTTTGATAAGATAAGAGTTATAAAGAGTAGTTAGTTTTAAAAGTAAAGTGAAGAAGAAAAGTAAGAAAAGAAGAGTGATTTCAGTTTTTAAGTGTTGAAGCTTTGATAAGATAAGAGTTATAAAGAGTAGTTAGTTTTAAAAGTAAAGTGAAGAAGAAAAGTAAGAAAAGAAGAGTGATTTCAGTTTTTAAGTGATGAAGCTTTGATAAGATAAGAGTTATAAAGAGTAGTTAGTTTTAAAAGTAAAGTGAAGAAGAAAAGTAAGAAAAGAAGAGTGATTTCAGTTTTTAAGTGTTGAAGCTTTGATAAGATAAGAGTTATAAAGAGTAGTTAGTTTTAAAAAGTAAAGTGAAGAAGAAAAGTAAGAAAAGAAGAGTGATTTCAGTTTTTAAGTGTTGAAGCTTTGATAAGATAAGAGTTATAAAGAGTAGTTAGTTTTAAAAGTAAAGTAAAGAAGAAAAGTAAGAAAAGAAGAGTGATTTCAGTTTTTAAGTGTTGAAGCTTTGATAAGATAAGAGTTATAAAGAGTAGTTGGTTTTAAAAGTAAAGTGAAGAAGAAAAGTAAGAAAAGAAGAGTGATTTCAGTTTTTAAGTGTTGAAGCTTTGATAAGATAAGAGTTATAAAGAGTAGTTAGTTTTAAAAGTAAAGTGAAAGAAGAAAAGTAAGAAAAGAAGAGTGATTTCAGTTTTTAAGTGTTGAAGCTTTGATAAGATAAGAGTTATAAAGAGTAGTTTGTTTTAAAAGTAAAGTAAAGAAGAAAAGTATAAAAGAAGAGTGATTTCAGTTTTTAAGTGTTGAAGCTTTGATAAGATAAGAGTTATAAAGAGTAGTTAGTTTTAAAAGTAAAGTGAAGAAGAAAAGTAAGAAAAGAAGAGTGATTTCAGTTTTTAAGTGTTGAAGCTTTGATAAGATAAGAGTTATAAAGAGTAGTTAGTTTTAAAAGTAAAGTGAAGAAGAAAAGTAAGAAAAGAAGAGTAATTTCAGTTTTTAAGTGATGAAGCTTTGATCAGATAAGAGTTATAAAGAGTAGTTGGTTTTAAAAGTAAAGTAAAGAAGAAAAGTAAGAAAAGAAGAGTAATTTCAGTTTTTAAGTGATGAAGCTTTGATAAGATAAGAGTTATAAAGAGTAGTTAGTTTTAAAAGT
Organism: Loxodes magnus; assembly: GCA_946699065.1. Classification (NCBI taxonomy): domain Eukaryota; phylum Ciliophora; class Karyorelictea; order Loxodida; family Loxodidae; genus Loxodes; species Loxodes magnus. The sequence goes on from CAMPDV010007444.1 coordinate 13,312, forward strand.
AAAGTGAAAGAAGAAAAGTAAGAAAAGAAGAGTGATTTCAGTTTTTAAGTGTTGAAGCTTTGATAAGATAAGAGTTATAAAGAGTAGTTAGTTTTAAAAGTAAAGTGAAAGAAGAAAAGTAAGAAAAGAAGAGTAATTTCAGTTTTTAAGTGTTGAAGCTTTGATAAGATAAGAGTTATAAAGAGTAGTTAGTTTTAAAAGTAAAGTGAAGAAGAAAAGTAAGAAAAGAAGAGTGATTTCAGTTTTTAAGTGTTGAAGCTTTGATAAGATAAGAGTTATAAAGAGTAGTTAGTTTTAAAAGTAAAGTGAAGAAGAAAAGTAAGAAAAGAAGAGTGATTTCAGTTTTTAAGTGTTGAAGCTTTGATAAGATAAGAGTTATAAAGAGTAGTTAGTTTTAAAAGTAAAGTGAAGAAGAAAAGTAAGAAAAGAAGAGTAATTTCATTTTTTAAGTGTTGAAGATTTGATAAGATAAGAGTTATAAAGAGTAGTTAGTTTTAAAAGTAAAGTGAAGAAGAAAAGTAAGAAAAGAAGAGTGATTTCAGTTTTTAAGTGTTGAAGCTTTGATAAGATAAGAGTTATAAAGAGTAGTTAGTTTTAAAAGTAAAGTGAAGAAGAAAAGTAAGAAAAGAAGAGTGATTTCAGTTTTTAAGTGTTGAAGCTTTGATAAGATAAGAGTTATAAAGAGTAGTTAGTTTTAAAAGTAAAGTGAAGAAGAAAAGTAAGAAAAGAAGAGTAATTTCAGTTTTTAAGTGTTGAAGCTTTGATAAGATAAGAGTTATAAAGAGTAGTTAGTTTTAAAAGTAAAGTGAAGAAGAAAAGTATAAAAGAAGAGTGATTTCAGTTTTTAAGTGTTGAAGCTTTGATAAGATAAGAGTTATAAAGAGTAGTTAGTTTTAAAAGTAAAGT